>LUGF01051169.1:95872-108177 GCA_001625245.1 Calycopis cecrops | reverse complement strand
TCAAATATCGGATGGATATATCATATCTAGGTATTATTTTCTCAGTAAAATACACAATAATGTACAGTATTTAATTCACAGTAACTACAGTAGCTAGTGGCTACAATGAATAACATAATGTAAAATGTAAATATATTTTAATTTCTTTATAAATTTAAACTAATAATATAATTATTATATATATAATATACATTTAAACTACTTATAAATTTATTAATATAATTAATATGAAAATTAATTACATAATAATACGTAATAATCTTTAACAATAAAATTTATACTCGTCATCTGTCCACTCTGCGCAGACAAATGTTCTTACTCTTTGACATTCGTATAAAAATTTGACAACGCCTGAAACGTTGCAGTAAATTGTAAAAATAATTTAATTAAGCGTATTTTAAAGATAAATGTGTTTAAATTTCTGATGGAAGATCACTCCTTGATTTTTACTAATGTTTCTTGAGTTATTTGAACAATATCTCAATACACATGAAGGCATTTTATGAAATAAAAATTATACTCAAAGACGTCACATTTAGACAAGGACTCTAATACGTATGACACAAAATCTAGTTGAGATGTCTTCTCTAGTAGTACATATACTACCTACTAACTCAATGACTAAGTGTACATTATTAATATTTACGTGATATTAATAATAATCTACTAAAAAAAAGTTAATAGCATATCCAGATAATGAGGGAAGTTTAATTGTTATGGCAGCCTTAATAATTACCTGTCAAATATGCAACGCGTGCTCTGACTTTAGAAAGTTAGTTCCAATTTCGGCCGCGCGCAAAGTTATCTTGCGCATATGCGATACATGTAATCTTTTGTCATTGCTTGATTATTGTGTCTATTGCCAGAACTTATAGGGAATGGGTCATACTGATTAAAATAAAAGTCAACAATTGTAAAAACTTCCTTAAATTTTATTAAAAACGATAAAACTTTTTATATTAATAAATCGTTGAAAACATAACACGCCGCGCCGCAGCGCCGCCACTGCCCGGGACACGCCCCTCGCGACACACCCCACGCGACACACGACACGTCCCACGTGCGACACACGACACGTGCGTCACGTGACACCTGGCACGCAATACACCCTGCGCTCGATACGCGATGCGTTTCGCACGCGACGTGTCTCGCGCTGCACGCCTCACGCGACACACGACAACTGCCTCACGTGACACGCGACACGCGCCGCACACGACTCACGCCTTACGTTAAAGCCTTTAAACCTTTACACTTAAAACGATTCTATTTACTTAACCTACAAAAAGTATTATAGCCCACAAAGAACTGATCGCTCGTTCATATCAATAAAAAACCGCATACGTCGAACAACTCACTTACGATTAATATTTTTATGTGCGATGAATTTTATAACACACAAACAGATTTACATCATAATTTATATTATATAATTGAACTGGTCCGTCTGTCTACCGAATTGAACACCCGCATTCTTGGTGGTCTTCTAGAAACAACTTTTTTTTTACGAAAAAGGGGGGTACGAGCAAATAGACAAAGTTATTGTCCGTAAGTACCGAGCTAAAATATATGTGGCACCAGACGGGTTTGCATTATCGAAGAGAATAAAAGTTTTACTAGAGTAGATCTAATCAAAAAAGAATATAAAAAAATTACAGCTGATATTTCAGCAACATCTATATCAATTTTTCACTCGTCAACATTTCACAGAGAAATTTACTAACCGACCATTAGAAATTGTAAAATTGCTATAATAAAAAAAAGTTTACTTACAGCTAAGATTCGTCTACCTAATTAATATTTTGCGCACCATTTCGTCAACGATATATAAAGTCACTACAGTACTACGACTACGTGGCGGTGCGGCCAGCGATTCGATATTGTACTAATATAACAAATAGTCTACGATAAAGTTTCTCTTCGAAATGATCAATATTCGTAGAACCAGTGACAAGTACAAATACGGGCGGAGCTAAGGTGCTCCAAACACCACCCCTGCTCAAATCACGAGTTCTTCTTTATAACAAATCCTAAATTCCCTCCGCGACCAAAATCCGCCACTGCGTAGAACGTACGCGCACGCGCAGCGCGCCGACGTACATGCAACGAGCATAGAGTACGCACAATACAAACGGTAGTTACGTCTTTTTTTGCACAAGCCGATGGGTTTATCCAACAAAGTGACATATTAAGTAGTAAATGCATCTTTTTCGACCGCGGCGACATGATAAGACAGAGATCGATCTAATCCATCGACCGTTTCATCGTCCGGAACCGAAGCGGCAGTGATAACTTATCTAAACTAGTGGCACTCAATGGAACGTCATAAGGAGGGGTTTAACTTATTCGGCGCGTTCAATTAGCACTACACTCGAGTTTCATCACCTACCAAACACTAGAGCTAAACACTGTAACGTGACATCACACACAAAACGCGCAGCGGCAACGCGGCACAAACATACTAAAGCCCGTTGTCGCTGGCGAGGAATAAAACGAGTAATTACGTATAACTAGATATTGTAAGGCGTTCAAGCGAGTACGGAGAGATCCGTCCGAGCGGACGGCGCACAAATCGTTCGCAGGCAGGCTAAATTGCGAAAGGTCCCTATTTCTTATATTTAAGCATTCGCGCAAAATCGACACACGCTGGAAGCGAAAAATTCGTGGGTTTTTTCCCGAACGGCAGAGGAAATCGAATGCGGCGGTGTCCCGAGCGTATGGCGGCACGTTGGGCGCGGTAGGCCGCCGCTTACATACAAATTTGGCACTTGGCAACATCACGCGCGCACACGCCCTAGGGCGAGCGGCGATTACTCGTAGGGGAAGAGGAGTCGACTATCAGCAAGTCGAGGCGACTAGTCGGTGATAACAACTTGCATTGAGCTCACAACAATACGTCCATGCGCGAGCCGCGGCGCAGAAGGCGCGCGCCGCCGGCCTCGGACGCGCCCAGCGCGTGGAACGATATCGTCACCATCTGCTGTCCGAAGTTCGCCTCAAATCTGCGTACGACCAAATTATACATAGAAGAGCAAGCTATTGAAGTACTAATCTAAAAAAACATAGAAAACAAAAATTGGCATTAATAAAAAAAAAATAAAAAAGGAACGGTTAAAGAACTCTCTAGTCGTAAAAGTGAAACATTTTATTCAACTACCTTGAGAGTTAGAGAGAGAGAGAGAGACCAGGAATCGGTCGGCTTGACCGGGGATGGGGATCTCTCTCTCAAATATTGCCAGCGACAAGTCATGGCCTCTTTCGGTGCGTGTGGCTAGAGTCCAGAAGTTTTTTGAGGATCGAGTTATGGGAGGGCCTTTCGTCTGTATCTACAGCAGGGGATATTGTGATGATGAATGACAAACCACTGACCCACCGCAATATAATACGGCCCTATTTTTGGATAAACGTAGTTGTAGTGTTGAAAGTTCATATTTCAGCCACTAGTTGACGTAAGTCTAAGAAATCGTTCCCTATACAATACGGTCTTATTTTCCGAAACGGCTAGCCGAATTTTAATACGGCGATTTATATGATCCGTCGGCAAATACACGTAATAGTATGACTCATGAGTGTAGGTCCCACCGACCACAATGTGCTTGATATGATCCGACTGCGACATATAAGGGCGAGAACACACACGATACTTTTAAACGTGGGTAAGGTGTGGCGACGTATAAGATATGGCGACAGCTCACTCGGTGGCGATGTTGACGTGCGGCGGCGCGCCCACCGCGTTCTGCACCACCAGGAATAGCTTGGTGGCCAGCTCCAGCACGTGGCACGTGCGCAGCACCAGGTCGCCGCGCCGCCGCCACGCCCCCTCGCCCTGCACATACACACACACGTATTAAGGTACAATTCCGAGACTGGCGACAGTCACACGCCGTCGGCGATACACCTGATTTCTATGAATCTCTATAAGATTGATTTCGAGCGTGGCGACACTATTGTCTGCGGTCGCGCCATGTAGCAACAGGCACCAGGTACTGAGGTACTCTATGGACTGACAGGTGCAGTCGCGACATGCGGGCGCGCCAGGAATAATAGCAACCACAACCACAGGTGACACTGTGGTCGACCACAGCCCCTGACCGCAGTGTCGCCTGTGGCTCCGACCTGCAGCCCGTCTCCGTATCCACGCACCGTATACACTCGGAAGTGACGTCCCATTTTACCCATTATATTTATAGTACGTTATTATATATTCCCCAATAAAGTACGAGAGTATATTTCCCATTATAGTACAAGAGTAGACGGCGAATCATGCCACGACGCCGTAATAGGTTTCTTCAAACTATAAAAACCCAAACGAAGAACTTTAAACAAAAAAAAATGTCATTAAATCTAAAGCACGTGAAAGGAATGTACTACACGGACGCCGTAAGTTGGGACAAAAATTCCATTCCCCGCTCTCTACCTCCCGCACCACCCCCGATGTCGTCATATTAGGGCGACATCGGGGAAAGTGCGGGGCTAGAGAGCATTCTTCGCATTCTTGCCAGGTCCCAACTTACGGCGTCCGTGTAGTACATTAAAAGTGCTTGACACTGCTGAATTGACATAAAATTAGGTATGCTAATTATTTTCTCGCCGGTCCAATCAAACAGCCAAGACGCTACTTACACCAAACAAACAGCCGGGCGCGTCCGTCGGCTCGCGCGACGAACACTGTGACAGTTCCTCCGTGGAGCTCTCCAGCGCGCCGCACTGCGGTCAAAGATTTAGATTTTTACAATAACACTCACAGACACACAACAGGTAACTATACACTGCCTTCACCGTCGGCCAATACCCCCAGGTACCGTAGACACCCAGACCTCAAGCCCTAAAAATGAGCCAAGTCATTTGGCAGAATTTACTCTAGCGGAAACTACGTTACTTCGAAAAAAGATCCTACTTTCTAGTAATATTATAAATGCCAAATTTTGTACACATACACTCAAGCAAAGAACGGATTTGGTTAAAATTTGACACAGAAGTAGATTATTATCTAAAGTAACATATTGTTATCTTTCGAAAAAAAAAAGCAAACCCATGTTTGAGTGAGCTCCTAAGTATATTTATAAACTTACACATTTGCTTTTGTAAGTAGTAGTCATCACATGATACCACATTAAAAATGAATTTCCCAGTCCTGATGCGAAAGAAGTAAAGATTCACTTCAAAAATACTCACTGCACGCACATGTACCACTAGCAAGTCGTCTGCGTACGGCGACAGCGAGAGGCGGTACACTGCGTGCGCGGGCACGCGCCGCTTGAGCCGTAGCGAGCGCGCCTCTAACAGCAGCAGCGCGCCCGTCGAGACCACGCCCAGGCAGCGCGCGACACGCCCACTCGACCGCGCCACCTACGTTGCAACGTCGGTCGTAAACTGGGTTTTTAAAATATTGATATACGACATCAATTCGTAAAAGGAAATAATTTACGGCGAGAGAGAAGAGAGTAATACGACGCTCGTATTGTGCTAGAAGTAAGAGATAGTGGCACGCTGCATGCACGACCGGTGAGGTGCCTCTCGCTTAGACGACATGAAGTGACAGCTGTGCTGTCGCGTTTCGTGCAGTGTGTAAGTAGCCGCTGGCCCATGTAGGTAGAGGAAGGATGGAAGACAACACATCTATATAGCCTCTGTGTGGACGGCTTCGCGCTGACATAACGAGCGCTCACCTTCCCGACCACGTCCGCGAACACAACATAGCGGTCAGCCGCCGCCGCTCCACCGCCGCGCCGCCACGCCGCCGACGCGCGCAGCCGCACGTAGTCGCCAACGAACGGATGCGCTACGCTGCGTGCGTACGACAGCTTGCGCTCTTTGAACAGCACACTCGCTGTCACCTGTAATAGATTTTTGTACAGGTGGATGATATGTTAGGGCGAAGAAGTTTAAAACATAGTATTGGAGTGAATTGGGCCATCGCATACCGATATTTGTTCTCGCTTATTCATTGTCATGACGATGGTGCGAACTAACATATTTATATGCTACAATAAAGAGTAGGTATAGCACAGCCGCCATTGGTAGTTTCGATTACCGATGCGACTTGAGAATCCTCAAAAAAGAAATTGTTTGTTACTGAAAGGCCGGCACTGCTAAGCCTTTGGAGTTGTAGATATTTGTGGGTCCATGTGCTTATTTACGATCAGGTAGTCCGTCTGCTCATTTGCAAGAAAAAACGAGCAGTCGTAGCGACTGCCTATAGAAGTAAAAACTTAAAACTCTCAAGTAACAATGACCTGTATTTAGTAGCACCGCGTAGGCGCTGAAGATTTCATTTCAAAAATGTAAATAAAGTTTTATTTTATATATATAACCTTCCCGCGCATGCGGTTGCGCGCCGTCTGGTCGAACGCGACTGTTGTACTACAACGTAGCTGCTACGAGTTAGGTTTCATGTCCTAACGGGGCTAAAGAAGTTTTCACTTCAAAAAGCGAATTATTATTTTATTTATCAAAATATAATAATAATAATAATATTCCTTCTTATCCTTAACCTTCTTATAACCGTTTTATTATCAAAATATAAACTTCTCGCACATGCAGTATTCTTACAATTGTTTTATTATTAAAATATAACCTTCTCGCGCATGCGATTGCGCGCCGTCTGGTCGAAGGCGCGGCGGTACACTCCGCAGCGCCACCTATGGTGCAGCCTACGCAGCAGCGCGTCAGTCCGCGCGAGCAGACGCGGCGCGGGCGGCGGCGGCCACGCGACGCAGCCGGGCGACATGTGCCGCGCCGGCAGCCGCGCCCACAGCGAGCGCAGGTAGCGCCGCCGCGTGTGCGCGCACCACCAGCGCCAGATCGCGCGTGCGGCCGCCGCGCGCGTCATCGTCCCGCTACCAGTTCCGATTGACTCCACGTCGCTCACCCGCTATAAACGGATAATAAGACTATATCTTTTACACAGCCATGCCGATTAGTAAGAGGTAGGTAGATTAGTAAGCGCTATACGCATGCATGTTTTTCGTTATGATATAGGGGGCAAACAAGCAGGTGATTAGTGACTACCGCCGCCCATAGACATCCGCCAAACTAGGTGTCTTGCAGACGCGTTGCCGGACTTCGAGAAAGAGAAATGCTCTTTTCTTGAAGATCCCTAAGTCGTATCGGATCTGAAATACCAAGGGAGGCAGCTGGTTCCATAGTACTGTTGTACGCGGTAAAAAATGGCGTTTATACCGCACAGTACTACATTTAGGAATATCGAGGTGGTGGGCATGGAACTTTGAGTTCTGTCGCGATGGCCTATGATGGAACTCAGCTTCTGGTATTAAGCCGAACAATTCCTCGGAACACTCCCCATTGAAAATACGGTAAAATATTCAGAGGGAACCGAAATCTCTCCGTAGGGCCAAAGGATCGAGCTACCCGGAAATAATAGAGTCATCAACGATTTGAGTCGCTTTACGTTGGATACGGTCAAATAGATCTAGCTGATATTCCGGGCCCCCTGCCCAAAGTTGGGAGCAGTACTCCATATGCGGGCGGATCTGAGCCTTGTAGAGTTGCAGTCGGTGGGCTGGTGTGAAGTACTGCTTAGCCCTACTGAGTATACTTATCTTCTTTGAGACAAGTTTAGCCTTTGATTCCAAATGACCGCGGAACTGAACGTTGCTCGATATGTTGACTCCTAGTATTCCGATGCTAGCAGTGGCCTTCAGGGGAGTGTTTTCAAAGCGAGGAGATACGAAAAAGGGCGACTTTGCCTTCTGGGGGTTAAATCGGACTAAATTTAGTCGATCCCATTCCGAGGCTTTGGACAATAAAGCTTCGACTTCAGACAGATGTTTGTTCCGATACTCGGTGACATATTCCCGGCATGTAGCAGAATTGGGCCGTTTCGTGCAGTGCGTAAGTAGACGGTGTCCCATGGAGGGAGGAGGAAGGAGGGCGGCGCATCTGTATAACGTCTAAGCTGGTGTCTATAGTCGTCGGTAGTCATGAATACAGTCGCGAAAACTCGTTTGCTATACGGTATAAAAAAGCCTATAAAAAGTCTATGCTTACGGTCGTCATCTGCGCTATTAACAGTTATTAAAAATTCTGTATCGGTCGAATGACGGACTCATAGCGGACCGCAGCTCTCGCTTCTTCTTCGCTTTGATCGTATGGTAAATACACGTAAGCATTATTTCTTCTAAAAACACCTATACTCTTCTTTATCCTTTTACTAACCTGCACTACTCTTCGTATTATCCGTGCCTCCACCGCCGTTTTCCGCTCCTGTAAACACAAAAAATCAGTTTATTAGATCCGACTTGTTGCAATTTTTGAAGTAAAAAAAGACTTCATTAGCGGCATTGTGACCGGAAACATGCCTCTTCACCAACCCATGGCCCTATCAACCGCGTGGTTCTGCGGGCCGAATCGCACGATTGCGCACCTTACCGTCATATGGGTTCTGTTGCTCCCTCCAGATGCGCACGCTTAGCTCCCTACAAGTTCTATAACTTCTGCCTGCCCCTTTGTGACCGGGAACAATATTATACTCATAATATTGTTCCGTCGCATCAGTAACACGGTACTATGCACGTAGCACAAGAAAGTGGAACTGCACTAAATCGTATTAACTAACCGTGTAACAAGAGTGTGCTACTAAAACCAGGTCATTATTACTATTAATACTAAGTTTTCACTTATATTGATAGTCCTTATGCCTGTTGTTTTTTTTTGCGAGCAGATATTAGCCGTATTTACCCGATACCGACGCCAGGCGAGTGCGATGCGTGTTGCGGCTGCGGCGCGGCGACGCGCGCGATATCTACGCCACGCCCTTTGAGCCGCCTTCACTAATTTCTCCACCCGCGCCGCACGCAACGACTCCAGTTCCCACACCTGAAACGATATATATGCGACGATATTATTAACATTTACGAATTCATGGGAAAAATTAAAAAGGAGAGAACTAAAAACAAAAAAGGAGAACCGAAGTTGCACTTTCACCAGCCATGACAGACAGAGCCAGGTAAGTCCGCTAGGACTTATTCTTCATTCTAGGAGTCCTTATGGTCCGTTTGTACGCGAACTGTGTGCGACTATTAGGCTTAACAGCGTGCGCACCCACAGTGGAGGAACATTTCTCAAAAAGTAGCGAACACACCGTAGCGTTCTAAGGGTTGCGTGCGGCTGATATCTATCATTGACAAGACAGCTAATTAAATATTAATTACTCACCGTTCTAGGGCTACGTATAAACACTTTCGTACGACCGTATGCGAATTCCGCGCTGGGTATTGGCAGTAGCCGCAGCAGCGCGCGCGCCTCCCGCACGGGGTCGTCGCGTGCAGCGGGCGCAGGGGGCGGAGCGGGGGGCGGGGCGCTGCGCAACACGCCGTAGCGCGCTAACACCCCGCGAGCTGGCAGCGACTCGCACCAGCCCGCGCGACGTAGCAGCGCCATGTCCATTATCCTGCATAGATCAAACTTTATGAAGTCAAACGAAGCTATACTATTAATTAGTTATTACTAATTAATCTTGAAAACCATATTTTTTAACTCATAGTTTAACATGCTTGGGAATCAAGTTGTTCTAGATTTTGTACACTTGTTGGCTAAAATAAGGCTAATGAGCGAATCATTCTTTTGTCATGATGAATACTGAGACATTTTTTTTCTTTTCTATGTAATTGTTCGGTCGGAATGAAGCGCGGCAGATTCATGGCGGTATCTCCCCGATCGTACCGGCCCAGTTCAACTACTATGCAGCATAGCTCTTCATTACACGACTCACTCAAATCCTAAATAATAAATATACTACGATGCGTTGTTACCCCTGCGTGCGTATCTGGTGGCGCAGTAGGGTGGGGTCGAAGCGGTGCGGGCGCAGCGCGGCATCCGCGCGTAGACAGCGCACGAAGCGCGGCGCGGGCGGCAGCCGGCGCACGAGCGCGCCCACCAGCGCGCGCTGCCGACACGCTGCCGCGCACGGCCGCCGCGGGGACCCGCCGCTGTAAGAGCTTAGGTTTATTCACAAGTGGATCATAAGTGCGAGCGAAGCGAGCCCTTTTTTATAGTACATGAATGCAAACGAGCAGTCAGAGCCATTTTGTACCTGCCAGCGAGTGATTTCACGCCAACGGGAACTGTTTGAGTAATATAAGTAAAGTTAAGATTCAACTTCGTGACAATGAGCCAATAAATAATAAAGTAAATACCTGGCAGCGAGGGACCCGACGCCGGCTGCGAACAGCGCGGCCAGCAGCGGCTCGTGCGCCGCGGACAACACGGCGGCGCAGCGGCGGCACACAGAGTCGCGGTTCTTGTGCAGGATGCCGCGCGCGCTGTATACCACCGGCCCGCCGAAATGCACGATCCTGACGTAAAACTTACAGCTATAATACGAAATGCATTCATACGTCATATGCAAAGGTCAATTATATCGTAATGAGGACAACGTATCAGAGGCAAATTCCCTCTGCTTAGCTGCCATAGGTGAAACTAAGCGACACCTGAAGATACAATTAGCACTTTTTGCGTTACTTACTAATTATAATAATACAATTATAAATTATCAGGTACTTTTAATAGCTTGTGACGTCATCTGCATCGACATCTGCCTTAATATAAACCGCGTTAAACGGCTAAAATAGTTTTAATGTAATTCAATTATAAAAAAATAGTAATAATAGTGACCGCACAAGTGCACACACCTCAAGGTTCTAATTCCGGGTAGTACCAAGAAGTGTTAAATTTATGTATGTTTAAGTGTTATGTTATTAACATTTCTTTTCTAAAAATTATTAAAACGTAATAATTATTGTCATTGACACTAAGTTACAGAACATATGTTACGTGAATTATTTGGCCCCTATACTAGTAATTACTGTATTGTAGGGGTATATTTACAATTGTGCGAGTACTCACTGAAACCTGTCTGGTGGCAGCACCAACAGCCGCGGGTGTCGGCGGCGCTGCAGCCGCTGCAGGAACTGCGAGTCGGTCGCGCCGCGGAGGGTGCACTCACGTAATACTCCCAACACGCTCTCAGGACCCTGTGGACGTTATAAGATTTAGTATAGTAATGCGAATATTCACTTAAAAAAAATACAGGAGTGTGTAAATATGACCGAACAATTTATAATTCTTATAATATTACTAATGTAATATGCTCTTGTTTACAGATGCCGTATAAAATATAAGGTGATTGAATTGTTGAATGAATCTTGAGTAACGTCTACGCATAGTTCATCAGCAGCGGCTAGAACTAGCGTAAACTAGCATATGGCTGACGCACTCACCGCGTCCAGCAGCTCCGCGCACGCCTCGTGCTCCGCGTACGGCAGCGGCGACCAGGCCAGCCCCTCGCGCGCGTACTCGTCCTGCTCGCGCCGCAGCGTCGCCGCGGTGACGGCCGCCTGCACGCGCTCCGCCGCGTAGTTGATCAGCAACCGCTCGAGCCCGTTGTGCGCGAGCGCCTCGAGCCCGTACACGTCTAGGATGCCGAGCGAGCGCCGCGCGCCCACTGATGCCGGCTGTCGAGAGAGATGGCTATTGTGGAATTTATGGCATAACTCCAACAAGGTGCTCCGACCAGATACGCGAGGCTGTCGGTAGTCCTATACGCAGCGCGTACCATACTGAACTGAACAAGGTAGCAATGGAGAGATGCATGTGGTCACGATTGAAGGAGCGACAAAGAAGAAGATAGCATAGTGAGCAACATTCAGTGTATTTTGCTTGTCTAATGAAGCACAGAAATATCCGCACAATGTTTTTACTTACTCATTCCATATGGTTAATTTGAAAGAGAGTGAGAGAGATGATTGGCAGTTTTTAACAAACTGGGTGAATAAACGTAGAATCAGGTGCAGATTGAATTTAGGTAATGGATGCCATTTAACGCGTAATAATTTCTATAAAAAGGCATCAATTGCATATCACACCTTAATAGCATCGTTGACAGCAGTGACGAGCCACGTGAAGAGTCGCGAGTAGAGCGCGCAGAGGAGGCGGTCCCTCAGAGCGCCCGCCCACTCCGCGCCACCCGCGCCGCCCGCGCCCACCTCCGACCCGCCTTCCGAGCTGCACTCCTCCTCCACCGAACACGACTCATCTGCAATCGTTAATAATAAATTGAGAGATGCTGGTTCAATTTGGCTACATGTAGCATGATGACGTGTCACATGATTTGAGAAATTGTTTTGTCGGTCACAACAAACCTATAGCAGATATTGAGTAATAAAATAATAATATAATGTCATATCTTGGGACCAGAATAAGCATAATAATCACATATTATCATATATCAGAAGTATTTAGTAAGTGTATTCCATACCGAGTGGGGCGGGGTCGAGCGGCGCTCCTCC
>LUGF01051169.1:73080-85249 GCA_001625245.1 Calycopis cecrops | reverse complement strand
ACAGAGAGTCTCTTAAATGGCTCAGTATCTATGATCGCAGGAATACTCATGTACTGCATTTACTGTACAAAGTGCTCTTTGATCCTAGGACTCCCACTTACCTTAAAGAGAAGTTTACCTTTTCAACAAGGCCTAGTCGTTTTGTAAATAACTTAAATGTACCCATACAAAATACAAAATTTTATCAGAATTCCTTCACCGCTAAATCGGTAAAGTTATGGAATTCTCTACCAGAAGAAATTAAAGTAGCAAAAAGCTTAGATATTTTTAAGACACGAATAAAAGAGCATTATTTACATCTCCAACAGTCTTCTTAATAATTCCTTAATATACTTAGCCTTCTTAATAATTCTATAATATACTTTACCCTTAAATTAGATCTGTACTCTGTAGCTGTTAAAATTAAAATGTTTATTTCTATTTTCGTAATTATCATTGTCCTCGCTGTTAGTGTCATTTTATTACTTTGAACTTGTCAGTTGTCTTCTTCTCTTCTTAATTTCTTTTCTTTTTTTTTCTCGCTCTCGCTAGTATTCGGTTTCCACAATATGTATTTTATATACTTATTT
Organism: Calycopis cecrops; assembly: GCA_001625245.1. Taxonomy (NCBI): domain Eukaryota; kingdom Metazoa; phylum Arthropoda; class Insecta; order Lepidoptera; family Lycaenidae; genus Calycopis; species Calycopis cecrops. The sequence continues at coordinate 84,680 of LUGF01051169.1, read as the reverse complement.
GTTATTAGCTTAAGTTTAGTTTTTATTGATTAAAATTAGTTACGTTATTTTTGCATGCCTATCAATCTAAGCAATACATCTTTAAAGTGATGGTTGCCTGGAAGATATCGCTTTAAAGCGATAAGGCCGCCTATTGTGCATTTTATTTTATACATTGTACATTGTAAGAATATTTTTTTTGTTTTGGTGTGCAATAAAGCATTATTTATTTATTTATTTATTTATTACTTTTTATTACATCATATAACTTGTACTCTATTGTGCTTTCAGTATTGAAACATCTCACCAAAATATTTTAATGGCACAGCAGTGTTTATTTTATTTTACACAAGCAAGGGGAATACTATTGATATAGACATTTAAATAGTTAAGTTTTTATAAACATTTTTCATGATGGATTAATGTAGGATTAGGTGGCATATTTAATCCATTTCTCCCTGAGATTTCTATACTCCCAATGTTCTATAATACCAAACAAATTATAAACCTGGCTTAATTACATCTTGCTTATCTTATACATAATATGTTGTATGAAATTTACATTTCTTACACAATGTTTTTATTACCACAACAGTCAGTAATATATTAAATACATGATATGTGACGATTGGAAAACCTGGACCTTAGCCCTTAAGGCCTTAAAGCTCATGGAACTCTTAGGCATTCACTAGCAAACAAACCTTATATATAAACTATGATAAAATTAACACATTAACTCAACACTAACTACAATTAATAAATTATAGCAATTAAACATTTAAGTTAAAATGGTTTTAAAAAGTCTGTTTATGCACCTTGTATTTGGACTTCCATTAAACTGTTTTATTTATGTTTATGTATTTTTAAAGTTTGACACTTCTATTTAAGGTCTGAGAAAACAGAAGCTCATTATTTAGTTAGAAATGCAATGTAAAATGTTCATAATTCTTTCACAATCCCAATATCTTTAAATAGAAATAATTTACAATAATTTAAATAATTCTGTACAAATATCCAGTATTATATAGTAGTATATCCAGTCTTGAATTTTGTTTTGAGGGGATAAGATTTGGGGGATCTTGAGGGAATTTTAATTTTCGCAATATTAGAAGCCAGAAGAATTATGGTACTTTTTATCCTTTTAAAGGTAACAAATAAAATATTCGATAAAAATGTTTTCCATGAAAAAGCTAATTAGGGTCTAATTTAGTAAATTTAATAAATATCAATTGGCGCCATAGCAATTATTGTTTACAATGAACATTACACATTAATAACATAGTTTTAGTATCTCTGTAGTAAATTGTTTCGGAATTTTAACTAAAAATAGTACCAAATATTCTAGTACATGTAAATGCTAACTAAACGACCCACGTAAAATGAAAATAAATCTACAAATATTACCTTTTCATAAATGGTATAAAATCCAGTAACAATAGTTCAACATTTGGTTTGTATTTAAACACTAAAAATATAGTACAAAATATGAATCTTCATAATTTCATGTAACCCATCTGCAAGTACATCTGATTTTAATTTGACACATGATTGATTGTTTTTGTTCAATAAAATGAAATGTAGCAAAGGATGTTAGGTGTATACAGTATTGCAAAAATATTTTTTCTATTTTTTTGTAAATATGAGTATTCTACATTTTTTATGATAGAAATTATATTTACATTTCGTGAGTATCCATACTAACATTTTAAATGCGAATGTGTGTTTGTTTGTCCTTCTTTCACATCAAATCGGATCTATGTGATAATTAGCATAGACATTGTAGATAGACTGAAGAGTGCCATCGGCTCCTTTTTATCGTGAAAACCACACAAGCGAAGCCGCGGGTAACATCTACTATTATATATAGTAATAATAGATAATCAGAATCAGTTTGTGACCAGATCAGATGTGTCTAGACTCTTGGCACTCGCTATCACAAACCATATATAAGTCCTACGTGTTCTCTAATTCTAGCTACATAAAAAATCAAGTAGCTTCTATTCTTAAGTGTAAATTTAAATAGAGAAACGTAAGGATTTTAAAAAATATTAAAAAAATTAAAACCAAGTGCGAAGTGCCGTACAAGTAAATTAAAGATAAAGTACCTGCTACGCTTGCTACGAAAATATTAACCAACTACAAATACAGAAAATTATATATTTTTTCCTACCTACTACGAAAATTCGAACTTTATACTAGCACAGAGGCAAAAACATCTCCTGATTTCGTCTGATGTTTTTTCATGTGCAACGCATGAGTCAATCTCTGATGCAACGCATGAGAAAGGCATTTCATCTCGCGTCCAGAGAGAACGTAAACATTTACATCCTCTCTGCTCGCGTCTTTGACAAACGCGCGGAACTAGTGCAGTATTTTACTTTCTTATGGCACAATGTAGATAGGTACTAATGTTTGCTTTGAGTATTTAACTAAATGAAGACGCCGCGAGCGTAAACGGCTATAACAAAATTCAGTGGGGAACGTGGTAGCTAAACCCCTTATCCAATTCGGCTAGATTGTTACACACGCACACTAAAATAATGCCTCACACAAACTTATAAATGTATCATTGTCTCCGAAATGGACCATTGGTCTATTTACCTTTGGCAGAGTCATCTATCTATTTACCTTTGACAGTGGGGAACGCCTGTAGGTAGGCTCTCCTAAAAAATCTCCTTATATACTCAAGTTGGCCGTAGGTAATGGATAAAACCTCAGACCAAATAAAAAGTACTTTTTATTTAGACTGAGGGATAAAACCATATAAAACAATAACACAAATTTGTCCAGCTCAATATAATAATTTATACAACAAAATATTTAATTTAATAACTTAAATGCAAGAATTGAGGTCATAGCACTAGGGGGGCCGGATCAGCTCGGAGATCGGGTGAAATATCTGGAAGATCGGGTGGAGTGATAGCTGCGTCGACTAAGTACGGATGCGAGAGAGCAGCTCGGGCTGACAGGCGCTCGCTGGGCTCGTAACAGAGCATGCCTTCGAACAGTGAGGCGGCGTGCGGCGCTGTTCGGACATTTGTGGGCAGTAGGAGTCGCGCGTCGCGCCGTGGCCAGCGCGGGAAGGCAGCGCGGTAGTCGGGCAGCAGTCGGGCGCCGGGCCACACTCCGTCCTCTTCTCCCGCCCCGCCCGGGGTGCCCAGCGCTCTGAACACGCGAAACAGCTGGTCGATTTCGCTATCGCCGGGGAATAGTGTACGACCACTGGCCTGTAACAAAACAATGCTTAAATGAGTAAGTCATATTACAATTTTAGTATTGTTAGGAAGAGTATTTTAGGGTCTGAACTTGTTTAATAGCTCTACTATGTAAATTGCACCAACAACACAACTTCACACCAGTTTAATATTGGACAGAGAGAACAGTGTCACTTATCATGATCCCTACACATTTGTCTCGCATCCTTCACAACCATACAGACATAGCTTTTGCAAAGTTTCTTAATATCATAATATTATGTGCTTAGGCGTAATTTATTTGTTTTTGTATTTAATTGTTACTAAATATTGTCGAGAGCAACTAGATAACGCCATTTACTGGCGAAGTTTTCTTTTTGGTATTTTAGTAACCAGTTGTAAATGTTTGACCTTCATATAAAAATATTTAATGAACTATTACAAACCATTTCTGCATAAATGCATGCCAGACTCCACACATCAACCGCTGTGGAGTAGAATTTAGCACCGAGCAGAATCTCTGGCGCACGGTACCACAAGGTAACTACTTCATGTGTGTAAGCACGCACGGGGATGCCAAAAGCGCGCGCGAGCCCGAAATCAGCAAGTTTGATGTGTCCAACTGTGTCCACTAGCAGGTTCTGTGGCTTCAGATCCCGATGTAGCACGCGGCGCGAGTGACAATATGCCACGCCCTCTAACAACTGACGCAGATAGCTCTGTAACAAAGCATTTACTGTATAAACTGTCCTTGATTAAAGACTGAAATAATATCGCCGTAAAAAGGCTGTTATCGTTTTCGTGCGGTTGCTGTCCGATGGCCCATTAGAGGCAAGAAGGGATAAACCATTATGCGGATGCGGCCACAAGGTTCAGACATCTTGATTGCCATCTTGTACTAAAAACACATTTTGCAAGTTTTTTAATTAAGTAAAGAAGAACCTGCGAAATGGTCTGTCTGTCTCATGTTGCTGTGTTGGGCATAAAAAGCTGTGCAACATCACAAGAGCCTCTCTCACAAGAGAGAGATATACCGTAGACCTCTTGTCAAGAGGGATAAATGTCTACGGTATATCTTTTCAACCTTGCAAGTGTAGATGGAAGTATAAGTTAGTGTTGACAAATGATTTACCCATACAAACTGCAGATTTATGGGGTAGATTAGAATGAAGAATGAGATTCCTTCATCTCCAGTGATTCACTCCATATAGTGAGAGGAGAGTGGATATGGGCGTACTGTATGATGACTACCCTAGGTTCTTATAAATGCATTAACGATAAAAAATATAATTATTGAAATGAAATACCAGTGTAAAGTCCCTTTGAATTCTATTTCAATTAACTATTGCTTAGTTTACTAGATTGATAACTATTATTAATACATGCTTTTCAACCTATTAAGTATATTGTATTTTATGATAGCAAATTCAACTATGTTAATAATTTTACCTTAACAAGGTCCAATCGTAGGGGACCCTTAGAAATTTCCATCAACTTCTTCAAGTCCATTTGAAGAAACTCAAACACAAGAAACAGCTTGGATTTATCTGCTAACAGCACATCTAGAAGACGCACAACAGCTGGGTGGTCTAACTCCCGCAAAACTGATATTTCTCTGAGTGCAGTAGAAGGCACACCCTCTGGTTCACTATTAAAATAAAAATTTTATTTCAACAATTGACATATTTGCAGAATGAAATTTACTAGAATTTTTTTAAGCATCAGACAGAATAAAGCTGATTAAACAATAATAATGAATGCTTCTATAGATATTAATGTACAGGGTAATTTTTTGGTCACCGGCCAAATTTGAGGTTTGGTTCACAATCATTAGACGATAAAATTTAAAACACATACTTGGAATGATGATCACTTCCTTATTTTAAAATTTGGCCAGTGATGAAAAAATAACCCTATATACTACAATCTTGTCATTTTCTTTACTTTATAGTATAGTACAAAGTAATATAATAATATCCTAAAAGAGCTTGATTGATTGTAATGAAATTTGTGTATATTTGATAGGTCGTAGGTCACCCAGAGGCAATTTTATTTTGATATCCATTCTGGGATGATGGAGGTAGGCCTGTCCCACTTATGAATGAAGCATTGCACAGAATCATTGACCTAGGGGGTTTGTTGAAAGAATGTCAAATTGTCTTGTTCATAGGAGCACAATATAATAAAAGAGCTTCATTGTTAACTGATGACTCTCCATCTAATAAGATTTACCGTAAATATAATTTGTACAACAAAAGTTTGAGAAAAGACAAAATATTTGCCAATAGAAGAAAACAACTTATTTAATTAGATAATAATAAAATTCCATTTTTTTTGACTTAAGACTTAAGACTTTACTACATATATATACTCCAATATTCTTGACAGAAAGCCCAATTATTTAATTCCTAAAAAAAAGTTCAATATTTCAACAAAATTGTTTATCAAAAACTATTAGTAGGTAATCAGACATATATCCTGAAGTCACTAGTGAGACAAACAGTAAAACTAAAGAGAAACTATAAGTCGCTATTGATACTTTTCGTTACGTTTATCAAATCATACTACATAACTCAAAAATAAATAATAAATACTACAGAAATTTACTTTCAAGTAAAACTTATAGCTGTCATATTTCGCGCCAAAACTTACTTTTCTAATTTAATTTTCTTCAATGCAATTTCTTTCCCTGTCATCATATCTCTAGCTTTATAAACAACACCATATGTGCCTTCACCAATTTTTTCAACTTTCGCAAAATTCTCCATTTTAATTGTAATAAATTTATAATTTAATAAAAATTTCGTTGTACATCTTTTCCGCGTTTTTTGTATTTGAGTGATTGACTGTATTTGACAGTTGACAAATTGACTTATGACATTAGGGGTGAGTTCAAAAATCACTGCCAGTACTGTTCAATACTTTTACAGTTGTCAAATCCATACTGAATTGTCCAATTTGACAACTGAGCAGTACTGACAGTAAATTTCGGAACGCAGCCTACGACAACAAAGAATGCATAGAAAGAATGGCTCTAGAATCAGAGGGTTTGTAAACGGCGGTAAACAAGCTGTAAACATATTCAATATTATTATAGTATTAGTGTCTGGCGAAATCTTTGAGTAATAAATCAAAGTTAAATAGAAAAATGAAGTAAAAAATTACTTCAAATATAATAATATGTCCAAGAGGGGGTTGTCGTCCATAGGGAAACTTACAGCTACGACAATATACTGTACAGCGCTATTTATGTTGATTCCCAGGCAAAATTATTAAGTAAACACGGCGTTGGCACAAAATCTTCTTCACACTTTTCACTGGAGTCTACACTTATAAATCCACTGACTAATTCACTTCTCGCTTCGATGCTTCGTCAAATAGCTCCCCAAAGTAACCCAAAGTATAAAATGCATGCCCACACACTCCGACAATCTTGCGAAGTATCTTTAAGTCCTTTGACTCGGGCGCAAAAACGCGACAACAAATGGAAGCCGCCCGAGGTGAGGTAAAGTTGGACAAAGTAAGTCGAATACACATAAAATACACTATTGCCTTGAAAGGAACTTCATCATTATGATTTTGTTGTGATCGTATCGTATGAGTTTCAGGTGACATTAGAAATCATTAAAAATTATAAAGTGAAAATGTTTCCTATATCTTTCAAAATCCATTTTTCAATAAAACACGGCACTTTTAAATAGGTCATAAAAAATTAGAGGGAAATTTTAAAATTAGAAAGTACCTTTTACTTTATATACATAAAAATGAATGTTTGTCTGTTTGTCATCGATGAACTCACAAAATTACTGGACCGATTATTATGAAAATTGGTATATATATTTTTTTTTTTCCGCGGAGAATATTTTGTATGATATGCTCATTGGTGCCACTCGCCACCAGGAGACGTTGCAGAGTAGCAACTTCTACCCCGGTCTACTGATTGTCATGAAAATCAGTTTAATGATGTATAGTGTAAAAATTGTTGGCGTAGCTACGCGCGCCGGGTGCAGCTAGTTTACTTATAAAAAACTAGGTATATTTTGAGAATGAGCCATTTATCTATATATACATATAAATTGTATGTCAATGTAATTTTTGAAAAGTACGAATTTCTTGGGCTGCGTTCCACTAAGGGTTCATAATGCCCACGGTCATGAGTCATGACCGTATTTTTTCCCGTTCCACTAGCTTATTAACGGACCCATTATGAACCCAAGTGGAAATTGGAATGGGTTTTGAGGCATAGCGTTAAAATTAGGAATGGCGGATTAGAAATTAAATTAATAGATCCATCAACTTTAAGAATTATTATGATCAACTTGCTTTATAGTGTCTCTATCTACTAATGGTAATAATATTTAATACTAATAAAAAAAGTATGTGATTTATAATACTGAATAAAACACATAACATCACATAACTGAAGTAAAATATTTATGTTCATTACCGTTGTTACAGTGACATAACATGTCATATGATATTTATTTTTTAAATACAAATAGTTTCGCTCAAATCGAATCTGAATTTTAATGTAAACTTCCATTGGCCTCGCTCGATGTATGCTTTTTTGTAACGCTCTCGCCAGCTTACTCCACATGTCAACCTCGCGTATAGAAGTTTTACTTCGATAATCATCTACTTCATTATGTTTCTTTCAATTGCTGACAGTCGTCAACTGTCAATTTGACAGTGCTTACTTCGACCCAGCTCACAGACTAACCCAGCTCTTGATATGGATCGTCGCGAGCTAGGCGTGAGCACGAACACTGAAAAATGACGTCATCAATGACGGTTTCGTCGAGGCCACAAAGACCGTAGTCGCAAAGTGGAACGACTTTTAGTAAGTCTTGGGCGTTCTGGACCTCTAGTGGAACGTGCCCTTAAAAGTGACATACGTCAGTGTCAGTGGGTACCAAAATCCGTAGACCACCGTAGACAGACAAAAAACGCAAATCTCGTACCTATTGGTACCTATCTCGTGAAGTTAAAAAACAATAAAGTTTGTGGTTAAAACATTCTAGATGATAAAAGTTACATAAAAGTGTAAACAGTAGTTAGTAAAGGTTAGTGTAATGGCAATAGCTTTGAAAGTGGCATTGAATAATATTTATAAATTTAGAGGAGTAACTGTGCGAAGAATTATGACGACTAGTTCAAAAACGTCTGAAGCTCTAGAAAAATTACAAACCAACCCATATTACGAAAAATATGCAGAACGTATAGCCAAATTACAAAAAACATCACCAGAAGAGTTTCTAAAACGCGTAGAAAAGCAAGAAAGCGGTAAAGCGGACAAAAATGCGCCATTTAGTCCTATAGACACAAGGTATGCATCTAGAACCAGAGCAAAAAACCTGTTTTTTTAATGAAAAAAGCCTATATCTACCGGGATCCTAACAAACTGCCTATAGAAAATCCTTTTTTAGAGTTAAGCTAGGTATTTATATAACCTAGCCTAATTACTGGTTAATCATTTGTTTCTCTTTTTTCAGAAATGTTATTGCAATTATAGAAAAATAAATACATTGATATATTATTACTACTTATACCATTCACTTTGGATTTTGTAATTCACAACAAAAATGAAATTAATATTTTATACTTTAATGTTAAAACCTCCGGTACCGAACACATGTTCACGGCCTTTTTTTGAAGCGTCTTAATACGCTCGCGGTACCCGAAAAGTTAAATCATAACAACTTACGCCAACTGCATACCAATACATACCATTGATTTGGACCTTCAGCTGTTTAATCTCCAGCCACTATCTGTAACTTTACCTTTTAAATACATCAAAAATACATTTATTAGGACATGTTTACAAAATATGAGTAGATATATTATCATATTATATAAAAGACACTGCAAACCACACTGCATGCTTGCTAGTAGCCAAACTGGGCCAGCACGACCATGAAGATTCCTCTTCTTACACAAGACCGGCGTAAAGTGACAGTTATGCTGTCGCATTTCATGCAGTGTTTAAATAGCCCGTGGCCCATGGACGTGGCAGGAGAAAGGAGGGTAACGCATCTGTATAGCCTCTATGTGGATGTCTATGGGCATAGGTAGTCATGAAAATGGCATTTGTATACAATAGAAGAAAAATATTAGTAAATAGTCCAATGCTAATTTCTTATACATTATTAACCTTCTATATTTATAGTATTTAAATTACTTTCAGACAGTACTCTTCAGTTCTAAATCCAAAACAATCCCTTAAAGATGACGTAACTACCAAGGATAAAAAGCTTGAAGACATTTTCAAGGTAGAACTAGTGAAGGATAGAGATGCAGAAGAAGTCCAATTGATATGGGAAGAGTATCATAAGAGCAAAGAAGTCATATCTGCTACTATTCCAAATGATATATTTTCTGTTATTTTAGACAACATGAAACAACACCCTACGTTTCTATTTCCCTTGCCAAGGTCACAAGGATATGAATTCATAATGTGCCAAAATTATGATCATTCAGTACACTTTACACCACTGCTAGCTTATCAGGTAAATATTCTTGTAGTTACTTTCTTTTTATAAATCTATAGGTAATATAAATTTAGGACTCGTTTTTCTTTGTCTATCTCATTAGAGAACCTGTCTGAAGATGTGTTGTAGTTGTATCTTCATTTTTCATTTAACATCTGAGACAGGTTCCTTAGTTTTTAGTCCCTAAATAAATTAACCGACTTGGTATTATATGGATCTCGCAACTTTTTATGGTAGAAAAATATAGCTGCAAGACTTGGTTTTTTTTTACAGGTTGTTTTTGTTGCGATTATTTTCTATCCAATGCCTGATAGTATTTAATTTTATTGCAATAATGTGCTGTAGTTAATAATTCTTATGCCGTATCCACAACACAGTATCCATTATCAGACTATAGATAAAAAGGAATAAATTCAAATTGTTCTCTTAGGCATTATTTGAAGCATTCAATTCCTTAAAAAATAGTAGAATATTGAAGTAAAATAATTGGTTATTTGCAAATTAACTATACAGGTACATAAGGAAAATGCTCCAGAATGTCTAACTATGGTGCATTACACAGAGTTGAGCGACAAGGGGATTGTGCTGATGCGTGGTGAATATGACAAGGTATATTTATTGAATTGGTAACTACAGCTAGATTAGCTGTGGCCTGTTGTTTCACTCGCGTTTAATTTGAACTGATATCCTATACAAAATTCACTTATTTCTTCTCTAAGAACCTGTTCAGACATAGCGTTTTACGCGCGAGTGGCCTCGCGAGTATGTACATAATATTATGTCGCGTCTAGATGCTAATGCGCTCTATCAGTCTCGCGTCAAACGCGTGTAATGAGCGCGATACTCGACTCGCGCGCGTAATGACGTGTCGAGATACTCGGGCCGTCGTTGTAGTGTCCACAATGACGCGCGAGTTTATGGCGATTTCACGTATTTCGTTCGAAATGGAGCGGGCTGGCTTCGATAACGAACTTGTTATTGACGCGCGTGTGGTGCGCACGAGTGGACTCGCTCGTAAATCTCTTTATCTGAACAGGGTCTTACGAGTTCAATTTCTAAAGATCTTTTCTTAGTGCTCACTAACATCATGAAATAAACCCCTGTACCAAACTTCAAGTTTCTAGGTAGTTTTGGCTGTGCATTGTTTGTTAGTCAGTCAGTCAGTCAATCATTCAATAATAGAAGAGTTTTATAATTTGTAGATATAGATTTTGTGTACAGATTTAAAGATGGAGGCAAGAATAATTACCCCTACTATTCATAAAATAGTTATTATTACTATTATTAAAAAGTAAAAAAAAATACTCAATAACATCAAAAACGATTAGTCATTTGATTGAAACAGGTGAAATGCCACAAATATAAGTACATTATAATCTAGAAAAAAATAAAAATACATTTTATCTCAAAAAATAATTATATTATGCTATTTTATGCAGGTGAAAATATAGGGTACAGCTAGTACTAAAATAAGGGTAGTGTATATTTTCAGAAAAGATTACCCTGTACAAACATACTAAGAAAGACTTTATAATAATATTAGTACAATATTATAAACAGATATATAGGTACAAGGTTAATAAAAACGAGAGACATTAAATGAAACCCACATATTTCGTGTATCATTTCCAGTCTACATAATCAGATGAATCGGAGCAATAGTTTTTAAAGTTTTTTTTCACTTTGTACATAAGCTTATCGAGTGGTCGGCCGCCTATAGACCGCCGGGGTCATTCACCCCGTGTGAGAATGCCGCTGGCGGCTCGCGCCGGCACAAAGCATGATTACATTTTTTCGCTATACATATAACTTGTTTAAAAAAAAGTATCGTATACTTGTCATAAACTTTTTTAAATAGTTTCGGATTAACTGTAAGCACTTTTTTTCAGGTTTCACTTAATGCCTCTCGCTTTCATCAACCTTGTATATCTATATATGT
>LUGF01051169.1:60665-72420 GCA_001625245.1 Calycopis cecrops | reverse complement strand
TATGTATAGAGATGTATAACTACTATGCTAACTACATTCAACTACAACTAAAACATACCTTTAAGTGTAGTGCCACTGTCCACTGCATGCTTGCTTGCATGCAGCCGAATTGGGCCAGCACGACCGGGGAGGTACAAGACCGGCGTAAAGTGACAGCTGTGCTATCGCGTTTCGTGTGGTGTGTAAGTAGCCGGTGGCCCATGGAGGTGGGAGGAGAAAGGAGGGCAGCACATTTGTAGTCTCTATGCGGTTGTCTGTGGGCGTCGGTAGTCATGAAAATGGCTCCGACTGCTCGTTTGCCCCCCTTTACCATAAAAAAAAAAAAAACCATACCCAAGGGTATTAAATGTATGTTTTGTTGTGTTCCCATAAAATATGTTAGGTATTCAAGTTGTTTTTCTTTTAATATTATTTTTATGAATTTCAGAATGTTCTAAATGGTAAAGAAGCTCAGTGCTTAGCCAATCAATTCCAAATGTACTACAATGGAAAAGATGAAGCAAAATTCAATCTTCTGAAAACATTTACAAAAAGTCCTGATTCCTTCAAACATATGGATTTAATTTCAGATTTAGAAAATATTAAATTAGAATAAAAATGTACATAAAATAAAAGATTATTTATAGAGCTAACAGTGTTCTTTATTGATTAAGTCTATGTGGGTAATATCTATGAAATGGAGATTCATTTTCTGAACAACTAGAGGCTTCCTTAACGATTGTTATATTTGTATTGGGTGACAGGTTTTGACCTTTTAAGCAACTTTGTTGTTCAAATAGATTATCCATGATCCTTTCTTTAGTTTTATCTTTTTCTTCTAAATATTCACAATTAGTCACTATTATATTTTGACTTCTAATATTTTTTTTGGGAGAAGATTCTTTAAAGTAATCTGGAACACTCTCATTTATATATGAAGATATGATGCTCATTAATGCATTGCACATTTCCAACTTACTTGGATATTTGCATGGCTGTATAGAAACAATGGTATCCAAATTGCCTTTGCCATTACTATAGGGAAGATTCCATGTCATGTTACAAACATTTTGTTCATTGTTATATGTATGTTTTATTCCATTGTAAAAATCATTACATTTTGCGAGTTTGTCTTCACTTTGGGAAACAGTTGAAAATCTTGTAGCAGTTTTAGACAGTACAGCATTCTTATGTGACAATGGATATTCCATACAAAGTTTGTTTTTATTATTAACAATATTACCTAAAGCTAAATTTAACTTGTTAGGATTTTTCGTTCGCCTTTTTCTGCGGTTCGGGTTTTTTATTAATTTTTCCATAATTATTATAATCAATCAACATTGATATCTAATGATAATTAGTAATTACTTTTTTAATAATGTCCGTTGACGCCTTAAATTGGCACAAATAACGTTTTTTTTTAAAACGCTAATGACGTAGACAGGAAACTACTGCCAGTACTGGTTTAACTGCTCAGACGAAGACAGAGTAAAACTACTTTTCATTCTTTTCTGTCTATGTGCTCAGTGTTAAATAAAGAATAGTATAAGATACTATACAAATACTATGCTTTATCTAAGTGCTCAGTACTTTTACAGACCCAACCTGCCCTGGCCGCTCAAGTAACTTTAACTAAGATTAAAAATTACAAGGGGTAAAGTGGCCTTAAACTGCCCATTTTGAAAATGAGAATAGTGTGAGTGTAAAAAATGTTTGAAAATTGATGTGGACATACAGAAAATGCGTATATCTTGGATTTTGAACTTTGATTACCTTTATAATGTCTAGATGGAGCGTCAAATGCGCGCATACATTTCAAAAAATATCAGCCAACTGTTGGCTTTTAAGTTCTTTCCGGCGGGTTAGTACCAATCTTCCCGCTTAAGTATATAATTACGCGCGTTAAATAAGAAACAAATAACAGGGATAAAATTGCGGTAAGTGCAATTAAACTGTGCCGGAGTTATAAATGAAGGGTAAAAATACCAAACACCTCACTATAAATTACTATATGTATACATTTGCAACTCTAAAAGTCTGTCATGTTCATGCGTGCGCATGGCACTCCTATTGAAAACATTGTAGGGTAAGCCAAGTTAGTTGGTGAAATGTGAAGTGTGAACCGAATGCTAGCAAAATTTTGTTTGTAGAGTCCGGCGTCCCATATTATATTATTATACTCTTTGGTCCGGCGTCCGCGCCACCACTCAAGTCCGTTAGCCGCGGCGCTGCGGTTTCGAAACATAATGTTGCTAGAAGTTGGATATCGAAACACCCCATTAATATTTTTATTGCACAAAGTATAATATGTGTTGTATAATATGTGTTATGTATAATATTTATTCATTTTTTTGTGGGATGGGGATTTTATAATTTTATTCATTTTTTTTCTCTGTTTACGGCTGCTATAGAATTCATCTATGAAGAAGGAGAAACAATTAGTAAAGTCAAAGTTATCGATAATTTTAACTGTCAAATGTCACAACAAATTACAAAAAAGTTATAAAAAGCGTGCCTGTAAAAGTGTAAACTGCCGATATTTTTTATATAATTCATTAAACCAGTGTTACTAATGCTTACAAATAAAATGTGCTTGTTACTTCTATAATTATATTTTTATATAAGGTTGACTACTTGTAATAGAAAATATTTTTAAAGAAAAATTGTGAAGAACTCTAAACAATGTCTATAGAAATTGAATCCGCTGAGTAAGTTTTTCCCAATTTTTTAAATGAGGAAAATACATAATTCTATATTTGTACCTAATTTCTAAATACTACTTGTGTTTTAGTGTTATACGACTGATACAACAGTATCTAAAGGAGTCAAATTTAACCAAAACACTGCAAACACTACAGGTAAGCTAAAAGACCATTATGACCACATTATTATGGAAAATTAGTAGTCTAATTTAAAAATATATTTTCTATTCAATTAATGTAGTAAGTAATATGTAATATTTAATGCTTTGGCTTGCAAAAGATTGTGATTATCGTCACTTAATTATATCTATTCAAAGATAGAAAGGTTTTTATTATTGCGAAATTTTACACAGCTATATACATGTACTTTATGTTACATTTGTAAGTTTTTTAATATTAGTTTTTTTCTCGATTATTATTTTAAATTATATATAATAATAAATAAAATAAAAAAAAATCCTACTTAACCAATGTTTAGAAATTCTTGAGATATTAATTTGTCATTAATTAATATAAATTTAGAACCTTTTCTAATGTTTGTTCTTTCAACTTCATTTAAGGAGGAAACTGGAGTTTCACTGAACACAGTAGACAGCGTTGATGGATTCTGTGCAGATATAAATAATGGCCACTGGGATACGGTATTGAAGGCTGTTGCATCCCTCAAGTTGCCAGACAAGAAGCTAATGGATTTGTACGAGCAAGTTGTACTCGAGTTGATAGAGTTGAGGGAGCTGGGTGCTGCTAGAACATTACTAAGACAAACTCAACCATGTTTACTCATGAAGCAGCA
The DNA here is from genome assembly GCA_001625245.1 of Calycopis cecrops. NCBI lineage: Eukaryota > Metazoa > Arthropoda > Insecta > Lepidoptera > Lycaenidae > Calycopis > Calycopis cecrops. Next base: position 68,946 of record LUGF01051169.1, on the reverse strand, counting down.
AGAGACTGATAGATACATGCACCTGGGTATGTTTGTTATGTAGTTGATGAGTGAAGTAAAAGACAAAGATAAGTTGGGCACAGTTTTGAAAATGTTTTTCTGCACTGGCTCAATACAAAAAATGACTACAGGAAAACACTTTGTCAAATTCATTCTAGTTTTATTGAGCATGGTAAAGTTTGTGGGGCTCAAGGCCACAAATGACATTTTACTATTGATATGCTCGAATATTATTAGAGTTTTTAAATATTTTCATAAATAGATGTACGTAAGAAATAGAAGGAATCCAAGACTACTTTAATTTGAAAAATTGTTTTAATTTTTCTACTAATATTAATAATATGTTGTGTATGTAATAGTATGTTAATAATATGTATGTTGCAAAAAGGGAGATAGATACATGAGCAATGGAGATTTCAAAAAACCCTTTAAATAACAATATAAAGTCATAACAAAAATTAACTGAATTGCTCAAAAAAGTGTTTTAATTACCTGCAAATATTTTTCGATTTGTAATGTGTGACTACAAGGTACTACTTTAATTTAAAAACAACTGGACTATTCAGATAATTCCATTATAATATCTGGAAAAAAAGTAATTTGACATAAAAAAAAGGTTTTCTCATTAATGAGGTTCTATTGTAATCTTATGTGTATCTGCAGAGAACATGTTGGCCCGGTCATACTTCGACCCGCGAGAAGCGTACGGCGGGGCGCGGGGCGCGGGCGGCGGCAAGGAGTGGCGGCGCGCGGCGCTGGCGGCTGCGCTGGCAGGCGAGGTGTCGGTCGTGCCCTCGTCGCGTCTGCTGGCGCTGCTGGGGCAGGCGCTCAAGTGGCAGCAGCACCAGGGGCTGCTACCGCCAGGTAAACTTGCATTAGTGTTTTACAGTGCCCGATGATGTTTATGTGGCGGGTCTACTTTTTTTATATAGGTATATAGTAGGGTAAACGAACAGTTGGAGTCATTTTCATGCTTACCGACGCCCATAGATGTTATAGAGATGTGTTGCCCTCATTCCTCTTCTCGCCTATTTAGGCTAGTTCGAATCCCTGCTAGGGCATGGACGTCTACAGTTAAAGTCTTATATCAACAATATTTAGTAAAAAAAAAATATTTCCGTTTGTCCTGTAACACAAGTGCTTAATATAATGCCATAGGATGAAGCTAGACTAGTGGCGGTGGAGGTGTGATTAGACCACAGATATTATCAGAAGGAAAATGAAAATGTTTTTACTCAAAATAGAATTATATAAATCACTTTTTGAAATTATAACTACCACCGGTTCAACCATAGCCTGACAAAAACCGGCGGAACAAACTCACTGTTACTGACCAGGAAGGTATATTTTCTATTGATAAGTAAGTGTCTGTGGACGCATTGGCACGATTGGGTGAACACTGAACAAGGTTGGGTATTTTGATCTTTGCCATTATTGGTACACATAAAGACACAGCTGTTTCCCCATTCTAGTTTCAGCCTACTCCTTCCTACTACTCGCCAAACGATAGCAAGGAGCCCGAAAACCTATAACTGTCTTGCGAGTACCAACAAGTTTATCAGAAGAACATCAGATAAATCGCAAGAATACCAATTTCTTTCCCCAGAAAAAGCTTTTATATTTTACTTATAATTACAATATTACTATTTTGTATTCAGGCACCACAATCGATCTTTTCCGCGGTAAGGCAGCTATAAGAGACGAGGAGGATGACCAGTGCCCCACCCAGCTGTCGAAGATTATAAAGTTTGGTCAGAAGTCGCACGTTGAATGTGCTCGGTAGGTTCTAATCCATTTCACTAATATGATAATATCTTCTTAGCCGAATTTCCGTTTTTTTATAACATAGGGGCAAACGAGCAGTTCATCGAGATGTAGGTGACTTCTGACGCCCACAGACTGCTCCAACACCAGGGGTTTTGCAGCTGCGTTGCCGGCCTTTTAGATGAGATTAGGCACTTGTCTTGAAGATCCCTGAGTCATCCTATTTCTATTTCTATATTGGCGGTCGGGAAGCTGCCCACCTGGATTCTCTTAATCTTCTACTACCTGCTACTTACTATCAGTAAACACTACTTAAAATCCGTTAGGTTCTCCCCCGACGGCCAGTACCTGGTGACCGGTTCCGTGGACGGTCTGGTGGAAGTGTGGAACTTCACGACGGGCAAGATCCGCAAGGACTTGCGCTACCAGGCGCACGAGGAGTACATGAGCATGGAGGAGGCGGTGCTCAGTCTCGCCTTCGCGCGGGACAGCGACACGCTCGCCGCCGGCTCCAACGACGGGAAGATAAAGGTGAGTGAATTCTGCCCATCTGATCTGTGGATGGGTGGGCTTTTTTATGTTTTCATTTTATAGTATAAAGGGCAAACGAGCAGTCGGAGAAATTTTCATAACTACTCGCGACAGATTCTTTCCTTCCTCGCGCCCTAAACTAAAAAAAAAATAAGACGTGTAATTTGTTGACCCTTATCTATAAACATCCGCTTAGAGGTTATACAGATATTGTGTTGTCCACCTTTCCCGTCCCGGGTCCCCTATATTACCTGGTGTATGATGTGTAGTTCATTCGCGTATGGTGAAAAGACTCAAAGTACCATCGAGTAGCGCCTTAGTGGCGGTCCACACTGAATGCGCGCCAAAGTGAGGCGCAAGCTAACTAGCGGTTAGACGTTTATCAGATGTTGCAAACTTTGGACCGGGATTTTAACTTGTATGAAGATACAACAATGAACTCTAAATCACTGGAGTTAAGGTTCTTGTTTAATTGAAAAAAATTCCGTTGGCGTTTCCGTTCAGACCGAACTGGTTTGTTTCACCTGCCCGCGCATTAGAAGCGGTTGAAAATGTCGCGCGCTGAGTCGCTCATTGCAGCCGCGCTAGGCTCCTGCCCCGGCCACTGCAGTGTGGACGCAAATGCGTGTTTCATATGTTTGATATTCTGCGCCCGCGCCCGCACACGCACCCGCGCTAGGTTTGCAGCGTGGACTTAGGGTCAACTCACACCAAAAGCGCGGCGAAAGGCAGCGAAGCGGAGCGCAGTTTATGTGTCATATGAATTTCAACTTTATAATAATTACTATATTACTTATTATCGCATGAGAAACTCGAACGAGACGCGCGGATTCCCGCGACTGCTCGAGATGTCGCTGGAATGCTCCAGAAGTCACGAGAATTGGAAAATAAGTAGTAGTAGTAGTAATAATGAAAATAACGTTGATTAAGTATTTATTAAGTAATATATTCATTTTGTCTAAACCACTTTGAATTTTCTCTTCTGCGTCTTTAATGTTGTTGTAATAACAACAGAAAACGAAGTCATCGGCATACTGTGAAATGAATAGATCATTTCCAAGCAGGTGTCTCATCCGTGTATAAAATAAGCCTTTCTATATGTACAAGAACTCTCAGCCATTATGTCGCGTAGCCTTTTTTCTTTAATATAGACGGGGCAAGTTCTAACAAATGCAGCATGTCTTCCCGAGCAGTTAGTGCATTTGAATTTTTTTGTTTCGCAATTTTGATGCTATTCTGCGCATTTGTGGCAAACAATCTTTTTAGCTGGGCAAAACTTGCTAGTATGACCGAATTTCCAGCACTTGTAGCACTGTGAGACAGGGAAAACGTAGGGATCTACAGGAATTCTTAATTCTTCAACATAAACGTGTGAAGGGAGCGTAGCTCCTTTGAAGCAATTGCGAATACTTTCACAAGGTTTCCTTCTGTTCCATCACGCTTACTAAGTCTTTTATCAGTAAGAATTTCTTGATCGCATCGAATCGTTGAGGGTATCTCTTGTTCCGGTAGATCCAGCTCCACATCACGTATGACCTCGTAGCTGTAGGTGAACTCCATAGCTCTGTATAGCATCCAGCCCTGTGCTGCGATGCTGTCACACGAAAACAAGTATTCCGCACTGTCCAAGTCTTGAAATTCCAAACGTACTTTGAAGGGAGTTATGTACTTCACGCGTGTTATATTACGAATATTATTTTCCTTCAAAAAAACGGGCCATAGCGAACTGTTTAGGCAAAGGGCTTTTGCTTTTTATATAAATTTCAATTTTTTCATAATCGTTTCTCTTAGAAGCTGGTCTCTTTCTTTTCACTTCCTGCCACTCTTCAATCTTCTCATCTTCCGTGATTTGTGGTTGCTCACTTTGCATCAACGGTTTAAAGCGTTTTGTTGTATAGATATTGTTTTCCTCGTCAAAATCAACATGATATATTTCTTCAATCTGTTGTAAATTAATTTGATTGTCTAATTCCATGTTGTTTACTTCTGAGTACGACATCGCGTAAAAGATCTATCCAATGTGCTTGAATGCAATAGATAAGGAACAATAGCGGACGGCCGACTGGCCGAACTCGCACTGCGGGCGCAGGTGTTTATCATATATATTTATGCAGCGATTGGCGCGACCTTCCCGTACGAATACCGACACGAGACTGTTTACATAGTTAAGGCTGATAATATTTTCATAATATTTTTCTTTAATAAAGTTGTATTTAATATCTATGTGTTTGCAACGTTTGTGAAATTCACTATTCTTTATGACATTAATGGCACTTTGATTGTCAATGTTTATAATCACAGACTCTTGTTTATATTCACTCATCTCCTGTAACAGTTGTCTTAACCGCACAGCTTCTTTAGTGGCAACACAAGCAGCAATGAATTCTGCCTCAGTAGTAGATAAGGCTACTGTTTGTTGCCTCTGAGATGACCAGGAAATAGCGGCTCCTTTTTTGACAAATACATAACCAGTTGTTGAACGCCTAGTTTCAACATCATTGGCAAAGTCAGCATCACTGTACCCTACTACATGCTGTCTGGCTTTGTATTATATACAGTATACATATAATCTTTAGTATCTTTAGTATCTTTTAGATACTTGAGTATTCTTTTGACAGCATTCCAGTAAGATTCATGACAATTTAAGAATCTACTCACCTGACTGACTGCAAACTAAATGTCTGGCCGGCTTACAGTTGCTGCAAATATAAGAGATCCCACAGCTTTTCTATAGGGATACTTTCTTTCATGTTGCCCATCAGTCTTCATGAGTTTGACATGTGGATCAGCTGGCACAGTGTTAGAGTTTGCTTCAGTCATGTTAAACTTTTTTTATTTATATACTGTAAACGGGACTTATCGCGTTGTAAAATCGAAGTATTTACCTCGACCCTCGACGTTTCGGCCGTAATGCAACGGCCGTGGTCACGAGTAGACTCTACTCGACTTCTACTTCGATTTTATAATGCGATTAAGTCCCGTTTACAGTATATAAATATGAATACAAATCGTGAAAGCTTAAAACAGATCATGTTAAACTTCTTTAATAATTGACCAATATATTTAGTCTGGTGTATGATAATATGATTATTAGATTTTTCAATTTGCATTCCATGTGTGGCTTGCAGTCCAATCCCTCAGGTGGAGTCATATAGATTGTTTCCTTCAAGTCACCATACAAGAAAGCGTGGTCACATCAAATTGGATCATTTCTAAATTCTTCTAAACTGCAATTGATAATAATAGTCGTACGGAGTCATACCTGACTGTTGGTGCAAAAGTTTCATCAAAATCAATACCTTAATTTGCGTATATCCTTTTGCACAGCGTCTAAATTTGTAACCAGGGCCTGTCATCATCTTCTTTGATGCGAAACACCCATTTACATCCAATAGGCTTAGTATTTTCAGGCTTTTCTACCAATGTCCAAGTTTCATTGGTATAATGCGATTCCGATTTTATAGAAGATTTCCATTTTTCAGACTCAGTTGAGGTTAAAGCTTCTTTATAACTCAGATGAATATTAATTATATTCATCTGAGTTATAAGGATCTGGTCTCCACTATAGCACAGAAAAGTTTTATCTACATTTAATTTTGATAATTCTCTGTTTCTTGGTCTCAATGTCATTTTAGGTACAATATTTGAACATTTTTATTTGGCCTAAATTCGGGATCTAAATTTTCTTCTTGCTCTGACACATATTCACTAGTGATGTTCCAAGTATCCGACATTTCATTAGAATTAACAGATGTATTGTTATCATTTTGTTCCAGTAATGGATCACAGATAGTCTCTTCCTTTGTCAGATTTACTGAAAGATAGTTTCCTCTTATTGTAAACTCTAAGAAAACAGCATCTCTGCTTTTTATCACCATTTTATAAGTAGGTATTATAAATTTATAACCTTTTGTATTATCACAGTATCCTTTGAATATAGCTTTCTGTGATTTTCTGTCCTACTTTTTACGCTTTTCTTTTGGAAAATGAATCATTGCTTCATAGCCAAATATTCTTAAATGACTTATATTTGGTTTCTTCTTAAACAACAATTCTTCTGGAGTTTTAAAATCAAGTGGACGTGTTCGAGATCTATTTATGAGGTAAGCAGCTGTGTGTATTGCTTCTGCCCAATACGGTTTAGAAAGATTCGCATTGATTAATAGACACTTAGCGCTTTTTCGACAAGTGTACGATTCATTCGTTCGGAAACACCATTTTGCTCAGGTGAATAAGCCACTGTTGTTTGATGAATTATACCAGCTTTTGCCATAAACTCAGAAAAAGTGTTATTTATGTATTCCAGTCCATTGTCTGTACACAAACATTTTATACTACACTAACTGATTTTCAACTTGACATTTAAATTCTTTGAATTTATCAAGAGCTTCGGATTTCCTTTTTATGTCCTTTTTATATTAACCCGGCGTGCATGACGTGAAAAATTGTTACGTTTGAAATGAGGCAGGGTATGTCATACCCGAATTTCAATGTGTCCTATTATAAATGTTATGGAAAAATGTATATTTTTAATGGTTGTATTTATTAAAGTACATAATATTGTGACAGAAAATTAAAGATAGATGTTGTTATATTGAAATAATATTTGTTTATTTATTTTCTTGTTAAACAAGGTAATTTATGAGATCAAAGTTTAAAGGTTTATAAAAATCAACAAAAGTAACCAAAATATATTTCTAAACTATAAAATTTAAATTAAACGTAAATTATAATGAGATCTTCTTTAAAAATAATCACAATTAATTTTTTTAAAGTCAAGTTAACAGTTATGAATTGTCATTGAAAACAGTGCAATCATTTCACATTTTTTTTGCATGTTCCATACAAATAGGCTTACAACAATTATTACAGCGATATTTTGTTTTGCGATCTTTTTTATTTGGGCACTCTCTGCATCTTACGTATCCTTCTGGTACTTCTAGCATTGCAGGTGACGGATTACCAAGCTGTTTTGATATTCGCTCTCGAATGTAAACCGGAATATTTTTTTGTTCTTTTCTTGATTGTAGATGTTCGTAGATAATCAGAATTTTTAGGCCATATTTGGTATGTAGACGCGGAATAAGCACCGTCCTCTGAACGAAAGTAACATTTCGCCAATTGTCAAAAATTCTCTTGGAGAATATGCATTCAGGCAACATACAACAAACTGAGAAAAAATGCTTCTAACGGCTGGCCATGTTATCAGTTTGTTGCGTTAATCTCTAGTAGTCTTATCGTCGAATCTAATGTTATTTTGGAGAAACTGAAATCGTTGCAGTGACATGGTCGTGCGAAAAATGTCGATCCCAGTGCCATCAGTTCGCCAAATATCTGCCGATTGGGGCGATAAGAGCTTCTTTTATTGTTTGAAATCTCATGAGCATGTCATATGTGGAGTTCCACCGTGTTGCGACGTCTTGTTTCAGTTTTAGGGTCGAGATATCCATTTGATTTTGAATCTCTTTCAATTTCCTTAAACCAGAATTACTTCGATTGAAATATTCTACTACAGCCTTCACCCTATTTACAGTGTCAGATATTTCGATGACGCTTTCTTCCACTACTAAATTAAGAGTGTGCGCAAAGCAAGAAATTGAACGCCAGCCACCAAGTCGAATAGCACCCAATATATTAGCGGCATTGTCACTGACTATGGCATTCACATGCTGGTGTATATTCCATTCAATGAACTTGTGTTCTAAAAAGTTTGATTTAAAAAGTTTGATCTAAAAAGTAAGATAAATACTTGTGTGCCTCTCATTAAATTCGATGCAGCCAATCATAATGGTGCATAGCTTGTGGGTGTCGGTGTCAATGAAATGCGCAGTGACAGCAATGTAACCATCGTTGATAATGGATGTCCATGCGTCGCACATAGGGGTATTTCGCGTTTCTAGCCGGGCGAAACTATTCCTTCGAGTTTTATGCTGTTAAATTATGTAGAACTACTAGATATAATAAAATTTGAATGGAAATTTGATGA
>LUGF01051169.1:45176-59142 GCA_001625245.1 Calycopis cecrops | reverse complement strand
TCTGCTGCGCTTGCAAGCGTTGTTTTTGGGCCTCGGATATCAGCGCGTACCATGCGGGGGCGGCGTAAGTGAGACGTGAGCGAATGTAAGTTTTGTAGATCCCTAGTTTCGTGTGCAGTGCAAGCTTGGAGTCCAGCACCGGACGAAGCAACGCGCGGGCCGCTCTCGCCTGGTTGACCATACGGTGCACATGCAACAACGATCAAGTTCCGACTGGTTTATGGCAGGCTGGGGCGTATCCAATGGGTCCAAAAAGGGTCTTCTATTGTTCAGTGGCTACCTGGCTAGCTGACAAGTATTCATTATTGCGTTTTTGTTATAATTTGATTTTACCAGTTTCGCCCGGCTAGAAACGCGAAATACCCCTATGTGCGTCGGTCGTTATGCAAATAGCTGTCGCTTTACTTATTCGAATTTTAGCTGATTCTAATAGTTTAGTGTATGCTTTGGGAAGCAGGCTTTCGGAAAGAGTTTTCCGAGTCGGCAGTCTATATCCGGGATTTAATATTTCGACGAACTTCCGAAACTCAACTTCGTCAACCATTCGAAGAGCATGATAACCTTTGGCAATCATTTTCACCAATTGTTCGTCAAGCTGTTGTACCCTGTTCGTTGGTAGTGTTTTTTTTGACACCACAAAATCTGCCATCGAAGGAGTCTGTTGAATTCGTCTAATTGCAGATGAAGGTACTGTTTGTGACAATTCATTATTAAGCGACTCAGCTTGCGACGTACTGGTTGAGGCAACTGGCTGTGCTTCGTTGTAATTATCTGGGGCAAGCTGTCTGCTAGAATTAATTTGTATTGTCGGATGTATGGATTTCATGTGCCGGGTCAGGCTTCCAATTGAGCTGGAATGAATTGCCAATATACGGGAGCAATAACAACATTTTACCTGTTTATTAGGTGTGACCTCTTCAAAATGATTCCAAAGCTGGCTACTTTTTCTCTTTGTCGTCATAATTATTAAACAAATAGGTACCTATACCTACCTAATTTTATTTACACACTATTTTATTTGTATTTATTTACAGTTGTATACTCTATACTTTAAATAACTCACTCACACTTGCAATATTATTTATTTACAGTTAAACACATTAAAACTCTTTTTACAAACATACAAATACTATATTATATATAACGTATGTGAAAAAAGAAAACTAAAACACTTCCACTCCATAAAACGTTTAAAATTTTAAGTCTTATTTTTATTATTCGAACTGTTGCCCGCTGACAACTTGACAGTTGATGCCCGAAAAATTAAAATGACAGTACGTCGCGTCGAGGCCGGGAACCGTAGACAGAGGATTCTTTACTCTGTCTACGCCGGGAACGCCCGAAATTATCTATTAGTAATGTAGACAGAGAATACAATTCTCTGTCTACGATTAGTAAACTACAATATGCCGAGCGCGCCGTTGCCATACAATGGTATAGTGTCATGTGCCATGCTTAATTTTGCCGGGTAATAGGTACTGTTACAGTACGCGGTCGTGCTATATTACGCGTAATGCATTACTCGCAGTACTTACACATCTCTAAGCGATACGTCGTATGACACTCCACCTCGACCTTGGGCATGTAACGGCACGGAGAATTGTCCAAACTCACGTAAACACTGGTTTACACTTAGTATTATGTGGCTTGTAGGTGGATTACGACCGGGAAACGTATTTCTGTACAAATTGACGGCTTCTGTTAAATTATTATTTGCAAGAGCATAAATACGTATCATGTCCCAGTACTCTGCATCCGTAAAAGACACATTTTTGCGCGTAAAAGTACTACAACACGGAAGCTGGAAACGATGCACGATACAATCGTATCCTTACCGCGCGTTCGCGAGTACTGGCAATAATTGTAAATAGGTCATGGTCACATCCAACAGGTGGGAGGGGCGGGGGACGGGGGTGTTTTACCGACAATGACATCCGAGCGGCCGCGCCGCGGCGCGTGCGGCCGTTACACGCCTTTGAAGTCGCGTTCGCCGACTCCCGCGCGATTACGTAAATTATTATATCAACGTATTCAATAATTTGTGGGACATTTTCGAAAAAAAAAAGTATTTATTTTATTACATATTCTGAATCAGAATCGAATACTCTATAACCTGGTGCAGTCTTGAAACTGTCTCACCAGTCACCCTGTATAAAAAATTCAACACTTTTATTGACAGTAAAGGACAATGGGCAAATTGTATGAGAAAAACCCACAGCGGACAGAAATCAAATTGTGAGATTATATGGATAAAAGCCTCTAGTTTATTATGGTAAGGGTCGCTATGTTGTGGGTTATGGGAATTTCGAAAAAAAAACATTTCATGTTATACATTATTTATTCAGCGTGATCAATGTCAATCGTGATTTGATCTAAAAATCCCGCGGGGGTGTCGATTTGCTGTTGGTGCCTAGCCCAAGATAAAAAATAACCTATACTGGCAATATGCGCGCAGCTCCAGACGGTACGGCGGCCGTGTATACACGAGCAGTAGTAGTCTACAAAACTTTGTCTTCCTTGTCTCGCTCGGTTTATTACAATATGTGTGTAGTATTGTCGCGCTCTGACATGTCGCGACTGGATTCGTCCTCTTATCAATATATTATTTTTAATTAAACCTTGGTGTCGATATAGCTCTATTAAGTAGACACCATTTGGCCTCATGTTTTCATGACAATACGACCTGGCCAGTCTTAAATGATAACTGCCTAACGTGAATAATATTAATTCTTCGTAGGTTAGCTGTGGGAAATCTCTAAAATCTGGATTGTTTCCATCTAATGGCATAAATGCAACTCTTTGTCGATTTAAGTTATTTTCAATGACATACTGTGCCAGGTCATTTTCTCTACTCACATTGTCATTTATAATGTCAATAAACTGCTCGACGTATACACTGTCTTCATACGGACGCCTAATAGCGTTTATAATTGCTGCCGTTATTTTGAAGTTCGCCATCATATTTCGCATTGCTACATTAAAATAAGTATGTCGAAATATCTTGTAATCTTTTTTAAAACGGCTGTTTAGGGCCTCGACTACCCATCGACACATTGTTGTCAATCGTGATTTATTGGCATCTATCGTAGTCAATTGTTCTCCTCTTGCTCCGGAAGGTGGCATATGTGGAACATAACCACATTCTTCAATTAAAGGAATTGCATCGCGAAATCCACGATCCAGTATAAATCCGTCGTTAGCTTTTGAAAACCAATGCCAAGGGGATTCTTCATGTACTAACAGATGACGAAGGATTGAGGCATCCGATTTTGTTGCTGGATATGGCCCTACAACATCTATTATATAGCCATCGGTGCAAACAACCAAAAAAGGTTTTAAAACAAGTTTCGGAATTTGTGAAGACTATATGTTTTCTTTGAAATAAAAAATTGGCACTTTTTTGTACATCTAAGTATGTGCCGTCCATCACAAAAATTCCAGTTTCATTCCTTTGGTTACCACCAAAAATATGGCTAGGAATTGAAAAATTTCTGGCAATTGCATCATCTCGAGTTAAATGATCCAAGCCCAGATACTGTGGCATAAAATCTTCAGTTAAGCACTGTCTAGCTATTTGTAGCTTTCTCTCAAATGTTCGTCTAGACATATTGAATTTTGATGCTAAGCGCTCATCTGATTCGCCGGTTCCTATTTTTAGTAATACTGCCTCGTGGTCTAGTGGTAAGCGTGTTCAACCACAGACGTGAGGTCGCGGGTTCGAATCCCGGGTCGGACCGAAAATTGTTATTGGGATTTTTCAATTTCTAATAACAGTCCGGAGTCAGGAAGTTGGCGGTGTTACACCCCCGTGCCTCGGAGAGCACGTTAAGCCGTTGGTCCTGCGCCTGATTTCTCACCGGTCGTGTCGGATTGCTGTCCCATCGGAATATGAGAATGAGGGAATAGAGAGTGCACTTGTGTTTGCGCGCACACTTGTGCACTATAATATGTCCTGCGCAGATGGCACGTCTATATAGACGGCCGCCGTAGCCGAAATCGGCTAGGACGACATTATTATTATTATTTTTACTAAATAAACCACTAAAACGGTGACAGGAAATTCAGATCTGACACGAAGAGATGGAGTTTGTTGTAAAATGGTATTAAACTGAATTTTAGTTAAAGACTTCCAAAAATGCAGCTCTTCGTCATCAAATTCTTCAATATTTTCAAAATTAAAAAAGTTTCGACGCTCATATCCCCATTTATACAGATTTATTAGGTCTAGCACGTGTGCACTATTAAAGTTTTCGTGTGTTATCTGATCATTCAAAAGCAGGTCCCAATCGTTTGTCATTATATGAGGCAGACAAGCAGCTCGCGCTAGATCAGGCACATGTAAATTGTGATTATGAAGAAGATAAAATCTGGCATGTAATGGCACACTTCGTGTTGCAATGTTCTTGCAGTTTTGAAATATTCAGCGTCGTGCAGTGTTCGATGCTCGTAAATATCCAGGAATAGTTAGTAAACCTTGACCTGCGACTGCTATTTCTTGATCAACTTGATCTTGTGCATTTTGATTGTGCACAGCGCGATCAAATCTTTTCCAGCATGGATGACATATTGATCTTGTACCATCAAAAGGAATCTGGAATAAGTTAAAATATAACAATGATTATCATCAACGAAACTTTGCTTTTTCATAATATATGTAGCTATCCGCTTACGATTACATAGAGACATAGGGAAGCTTTATATTATTAATATAAATAAAAACTAAAAACGACGAAGGATTGTAATAAGATAAAACAAAGGAAACAATGCGCCAGCGCAACAAGCAATACTCGTCTATGTGCGAGAGAAATGGAACGATCATCGAACATAATATATCTGCCGATTTGACTCGCGGGGTGCACAATTCGCGAATTCTTTTGTAACTATTTAATACAACGATAACTTACATTACTATAAGCTATCTACTGACAATTCAGTGTACACAGGCAAGATTGTCGCCTTGTTATTTGAGTCATGTAACAAAGTAGAAATACTGACAAAAACCGACACTAAAATATATTATATTTTTTTCTAAATACATCTATAGTAAGTATTAAAGGTTTTTGGATAAAAATGGAGGCAACACTCTTTATACTGTCTACTGTATACTATTGTATACTCTTGCCAACTTAAATAAAACAATGTCTTTATTTGTTTAAGTAAAATACTGCATTTGAGAAAGACAAATAAAGTAGTAGAGACAAATATAACACTTACCTCGCGTGGTATTATTTCTTGTAGCAATAACATAACGTGATTCCGATATCTTTCTAAAAACAATTCATTAAGATTGTGTTTTCTCCGACGTAACACGGATCTGTTACATATAACACAATGATTACGTCTATCCATTAGGTAGTCGATAAAAACAAAATATCAGGTCCAGTAAACGTGCTTAGGTAGTCGTTAAAAACAAAATATCAGGTCCAGTAAACGTGCTTAGGTAGTCGTTAAAAACAAAATATCAGGTCCAGTAAACGTGCTTATGTAGTCGTTAAGAACAAAATATTAGGCTCGGTAAACGTGTTTACGTAGTTGACAAAATATAACCGGTAAACGCACAGATCACCACGAAAGATAGACAACGAAGGACTGCAAAGTGCAACATAAGTCATAACATAGAGGGAAGCTATGTGCCAGCGCAAAGAGCGAGATGTCATTATGTGTGTGAGAGAGAACGAAGATTTACCTGGCGTTATGACCACTTACGGCGTCTTTGCTTAAACCTTTATGTTATTAACAGAACAATAGCATGCCCATCAAACTCTAAAAATACAATATTTTAATAATATAGATTAGGTTTAATCTTTGTTTTCCCATGGATTCCAAATAAAGTAACATTATATAAAATTAAGTCAAAATATACACTTACCATACCATTTTCATTAATGTCCGCGACCGGGTCGGATTGTGCCCAGTGTCCTTTAAAGACATTATCTTTGTGGTCTTGGCATGTTACAAAGTTAATATTTAAATTAACTGTTATAGCAAGCTTTATGTATTCAGATAACTGATCTTTTAATGGTGTTGATTTTAAAATTGCATAGGTTATATTTTCTACTTGCGCAAAGAAGGCAAACAAACACCTCGTAGGATAGCACAGCCATCTTTTATTATCATATTCTTTTATTTTTATAAACCCATGGAAATTCTCTATATAATCTGTTTCCATGGATTTAAGGCATGTTTGACATTTTTTGAATATTTTATTTTTTGTTTGCCGTGCTAACCACCCACTGCAATATGCACTAGCAGTACATTTTTCAATATTGCCCTTTTCTTTATTATTTATTAATGATGTGTCTATGAGGTCTATGTTCAAGTGCTCAAACTCCACAACACTGATGCTCTCGTTGCTACTTTGCTGATCCTCTTCAAATAAAAAATACTTTAATGAGTCTAAACAAAAATCATGATCTATCTCGCAATTAGCACCAACAGAGTATTTAGTACTTAAATTATTTAATAATAAGGTTTTGTAAGAGGCTTCAAAGGATGAGCAAATTGGCATTATATTGGCGTAACCATGAGCTCTTATAGCTCCAAAGAAATTTTCGAGAGCATCTTTGTTTAGTCTACGTGGCATTGTAGCTTTTATACCTTTCTCATGAAGATATTGGACCAGTTTTTTAACATTTTCAATGGTTTTTATCCAGCCCGCCAAAATATCAGGTCCAGTAAACGTGCTTAGGTAGTCGTTAAAAACAAAATATCAGGTTCAGTAAACGTGCTTATGTAGTCGTTAAGAACAAAATATTAGGCTCAGTAAACGCCATGTGCCTTCGCACATGGCGTTGAGTATTATAACTCATTGATTTTAACATCGGCAAACTGGCATTCCAGAAATCATGGTGGGCCGAGTTAACTTTAATGGCGGTTATGTATAGTTTACCCGGCGCCACTTCGTAACTCCCACAATTGACGCTATCGAACAGCTTGTCGAAAAAAAGCACTAAATCTGCAGTTTGTGTACACTCTTCTGGCATTGCTCCCATCTCTGAAAATAAAAAAATAATATCATTTATTGTTCTTATCACTATATAAGGCTCTGGACCACTCGTTAGTACAGAACCCTCAATACACACTACACAGGGTCACTGGTCAAGTCGACCTAGATCCTTTATCCTTCCGAGGCTATAGTTTGCATAATTTCTGACTAATTTCACTATGAGACACCAAATCTAAAAACTAACCGATTTCGAGATATGGGATTTGTGAGTATTTTTTCAGTGTTCAGAACACTTAACCCGGCGCAAATGACGTGAAAATAATTACAAGACCGATGACGCCGGGTCATATTGACCCGAATTTTATCGATAATTTTTTCAAGAAATGTAGCAAGTCACTTTAATTGTAATGACTGTTTATTAAAAAAGGATTTTTGCCCAGTTAAATTTACACGTGTCTTTCGAGTTTGTAAATGCTCGTGTATTAGAGCAAGTCCCAGCTTTTTTTTTAGGAAATGTCATTTTTAGTGGCCCGATGTATTATATTCGCATTTATGCCATACATATTCAACATCGCATAGAAAATCGTCAGTGGCCATCGTTTTGAATCTCTGCTCACATTACGTAAGTAGCACTGAGTTCGTCAGCAACATCTACACCGTTCTTGGTGTCATTGTAGAAAGTTATTATTTCGGGTTTCTGTTTATCGCCAGTGGTATTATCAATGTTGGCATCATGGTGTAAGCTTGACATCAGAAGAACAACTTTGCTTTTCTTCGGAATGTATGAGACCAGAGTAATATCTTTTTGATGACCAAAGGTTGAAGAGCTTGGGTCTTTTCCACGCGTTGCAACGAATTGAGGTGGAATTTGCTTCTTATTCTTGCGTAGAGTGCCCACTGAAGTTAGTTTGTGTTCGTTTAGGAGATGAGACACTAACTCGTAATTTGTGAACCAGTTATCAAAAGTGATATTTCGATGTGTTTTCAAAATTGGCATCACTAAGCGATTTACGACATCAAATGGTTTGTTGCCAAGTGAGAACGGGCCATCCGGCTGCTTGCCGACATATATCTCTAAATTGCTCACGTAGAACATTTTTGAGTCCACCAACGCAAATATTTTTAAACCGTATTTGGCCGGTTTAGAGAGAATATGCTGCCGAAATTTGCATCGACCCCTGAATGCCACCAACATCTCATCAATAGTGCAATTTTCACCCAACGAGTACACTTCCTGGCATTTCTCAGTAAAAGAACTGAAAAGTTCACGTATTGGTGCCAAATTGTCTAATTGTTGTCTTTAAGTTCGTGTAGGCTTATCATCGAAGCGCAAACAGCTTTGTATAAAATAAAATCGCTGAAGTGACATAGTGAGTCCGAAGATTTCAACTCCAGTGCCATCTGTTTGCCATAAGTCATTCAAATTTTGTCTATTAGACCGATAAAATCCAGATATATACAAAAGCCCTATGTAAGCTTTCAATTTACATATTTCAATCTCATTCATATATTTATGTTTGGCCAAATCCACACACGAAGCTCTTCTGTCACGTATATGTAAATTTGTATATGTTTGAATTTTACATAGCATATCATGGGTAATGAATAAGTCCCAATTCTCTAACTCAGTCTTGACCCCTTGAGCTACAGGTTTTACACCAGGTCTTTCAGATAGTATGTTTTCAGATCGGGTACGTACTTTCGGCCGTGCAGGTGCTTTTTGCCACATCGTTCCATCCTTTACTTTGTAAAACTTTTGCCGTAATTGTTGTTGTACGGCCGCAAGATCCAAATTATCTGCATCCGACTCCACATCACTAGCTTCTTGTTCGCTTTCACTGTCATTGATGCGTTCAGATAAATGGTCGCCAATATCCACATCTGAAGCCGCTTGGTAGTCTTCATTGTCGGAATCAGACTCTTCTAACAACGACATAATTCTAGCTGGATCATTTGTCAACGACATTTTCACTAAAACCTATAGACAAACAAGCCTAATTAAAACTAAACACTAAATAAGCAAATTAACGTAAGTCACGAAATTACTACGCCAGCGATGACGCTGGGTCATAATTACCCGTTTTCACTTGACGCACGTGTATCACACAGCGCACGCGACGTCGCACTGAGCGAACCGATGAAGCAGGTAGAGGGGGGCGAAACACTCGACCGACGCAAAAATAAAATATTTCAGTTTGTAAGTGCCTCGGGTCAATATGACCCAGCGTGTCAAATGACACCGGGTTAAATACATAGAAATCAGTTGAAAACACCCAGACCGCATTTTTGTTGTAGACCTGTGTTAAATTTCTTCTAAAACTACAACCTCCTAAAGGATCTGTTGAGTTAACCAGTACCTTGTATATTATATATTATGATGTACATCAGGGTTGTTGCGGATGCCAAATTTTCGACATCCGCGGATGCGGATTTTTAGAGGTTCACATCCGCGGATGGGATGTCAATGAATTTTATTAAGAATCATATAAATTAAACTAGAATAAATTTCAATTATGTTTTATTTAATCAAAAGAGACGAATATCTTTATTAAAACAGTTGTTTAATAATAAAATTTAAGCAACGGTGCATTATATTTAATAAATAGTAATGCAGCAGCCTTCTCTGCGTCC
Organism: Calycopis cecrops; assembly: GCA_001625245.1. NCBI lineage: Eukaryota > Metazoa > Arthropoda > Insecta > Lepidoptera > Lycaenidae > Calycopis > Calycopis cecrops. Next base: position 49,565 of record LUGF01051169.1, on the reverse strand, counting down.
AATCTACTTCTCAGAGAATCGTATATTAAGCCAGCTCCGCTAAACAATTGTTCGCTGGGAACACTAGCTGGTGGCGGTGATAAAAATCTTCGAGCTATTCTTGCCAGAACTATACGTAATGTCATGTATAATAAAATAATATTGTTCAGTCAAGTCGACTTTGTCAGGTTACACAATAACAATATACTTAAGTAAAAAAACTATGTGCAACGTAAGATAAGCTTAGTGGTACTGTCCAACCTAGGGTTGCCAACATTTTTTGGTCGAAATACAGCATTTAGCCAAAAAAAATATAGTACGCTCCAAAAAAATATAGTAAATTTTTATGGTATACGGGGGCAAACCAGCAGTCGGAGCCATTTTTCATGACTACCGTTGCCCATAGACATCCGTATAGAGATAAACAAATGCGTTACCATCCTTCCTCCTCCCACCTCCATGGGCCACCGGCTACTTAGACACCGCACGAAATGCGACAGCACAGCTGTCACTTTACACCAGTCTCGGTAACCGAGAGGTCCCCCCGGTCGTGCTGGCCCAATTCGGCTACATGCATGCAGCGTAGCACTACCTCTTCCTAATTTCTTACATTAGTACTTATTTACTTCTTATAAAAACTATATTTCTTTGCACTTCTTGCATTTTTTTAAAAATTTTTGTCCTGAAGAAAACTGCCATACGTATCACAATCAAGTTTTAAATTAACCCTAGATCACTAACCTTATTTTCCGACGTTTACTACTAACCTTCGTCGTTTCGACTACGCTGTCTAACGGTGAGGTTTTAGGGTTTAAATTTTAAAAAAATATTTAACATTTACGTTTTTATTTTAGGGAAAAGGTATTAACCTACATATTTAAAGATTTTAATATATACTTTAACATATTTTTAATTCACGGAATCATCTTAATGAGATCAAAGTTTACATGCATAATCAATTTTTTAATTTAAAAAAAAAAGCCGCACATATAGTACACAGCATTAAACTGTTGAAAATAAACTCTAAATTACAAAAATAACATCAAAAAAATGAAATAAAATTAAAATTTTGATGATAGCTTAGGAACTAAAACATTTGTGACACACATCAAGTTTGTGCTCCCCACACAACGATTTATTGCACTTAGTGCATTTACTTTTAGTCATTCTTCGCTTTGCGGAGGGACATATGGCACATATTTTTCTTTTATTTTGCTGTGGGGGGACATCAGTTGCATCACTTTGCTCAGTCTCATTTATAACACTCTCATTACTACTTCATGGCATGCTTAGAATTTGTGTAATTGAGTCCCGCAGAGTAGTTTGCAGAGTTGGTATAAGCAATCTTTTTTGCATGTGTGGTTCAATCAGCTTGTGATGCAAAGCTTTTAGATATTCACGCCTTGATAACGGCTTTTTCTTAGCCTCTATAGTATTTGTGACATAAATGACGTAACTATTTATATTGTAATAATATTGAGCATACCATAAAAGTTGCACAACGGCCAGCGGCGTGTTTTTCGACTGCAAGAGGCGATGGAACACATTTGGTCCAAAGTATCTACACCACCTTTGGTTTGATTGTAAAATTCGACCATTGTGGGCTTCTTAGTTTGAACATTAATGGTTCCCTCTTCCTCACATGTTGATAGTAGGAATACAACTTTTTGGGGCTTTGGTTTGTAGGAAAGTAATGTTAGCTCGTTATCATAACAGAACATAGCTGTTCCAGTTCTCCTAGTGCGATCATTTTGAAAATCGACTGGTATCTCCCTTTTATTAGCTCGTAGAGTTCCAACCAACGCACATAGATAGGTTTTTAGGTTTTATGCGGCCAAAATTATTTCAATTGCTATAACTATTCTAAATGACATAATTAATAATAAAAAACCACTTTCTGTCGAAATTTTAAATATTTATTAAAGAAAATATCATATTCATGAAAAAAAATATATCTCATAAATTTACATTTTTAAAGGTTTAGTGAGTACTAAATTGATATATCCCCTCGACAGTCGACAGTACTCCATACCAATTTGTTACTCCAGATCCTCATCGTCCGAGGATTCTGGTGAAGCGGAGTCTGGTGTGGTGGGTAAAAGCATATCTAACGTCTCCGGAGAAAAAGATTTAGACATTTTTTTTCTCATTCTTTGTTTTATGCTAATACTGCTAATTAGCGGATCAGAGCTTAATAATAGTCTATTATAGATGTCGCGGTTACACTGTTCGCGGGAAAATTTCCTTGCATAATTTTCTCTATACATGCGAAAGTGCTTATTTCGGGCCTCTTGAGCCTCCTCCGATAATTGGCATATTGGGAGAAGTGAATTCTATATGATGGCAGCACCATGTATGAGCACTTTGTGTAAAGTTGGGGTCATCGGGTGCCACGAATAATGCTGCACGTATAATTTGGCGGTATCTAGTGCATACTGATCATATTTCTTGACGTCAATAACGTATCCGCTTGAAATCGTTTCTAAAATTACTTTTAGTCTGTAAATTAAATCGAAGTTCACTCCTGTTATGTCGGATGCCAATTGGGGGTTCTCGAAAAATCTACGACTAGTGTTACCATCATTTGTATTCCCATAGTTGGACTTAGGCATGTCAATGAGTAACCCGGTTTCAATTTTAAATCTGTCTTGAATTTTTTGTTTAGCGGCCAATTCCAAGTCTTTTTCTTCTGTCGTTTTTTTCTGTTTATATTTTTGGACTTCTAGTTTATAGCCCAAATGCAAAACACTCTCAAAAATTCTGATTCTGGCATGTAGCACAGATATTCCAAAGTCTAAAGTTTCAGGACTCACATCATATTTTTTGTTTAGATTGTTAAAATCTTTTGAAGTGGCTTTACAAATAAAGCATCGACTGGTAGACTTAGTGTCGGTTGCAGCATTGCAAACCTACCATCAATCATGGTCATCTTGAAAATATGTTTGTAGATAAATTTATTTTCATTTATTTCGATTTCGGTAGGAACCAAATTCTTTACTGATTCTTCAACGTAACTGATTTCTTCTTTGGTCACATCATTGCATTCTTTCAGAAATCTGAATCTTATAGGTCGGCAATATCGAGGGGATGATGGAGAAGGATTCTCCCAAATAACTTTTTTGTTATCCTTGCCACAACGTAATTGTAAAGGGACAAATGAACTCAAAAATATATTGGCATCCGAATCAGCAGGATTTTCGAACTTTTGTTTATATTTGGCTTGCTGGGAGCCATTACATCCCCATTTATTTATAATTGTTAAAGTCTGTCTATTTTCTTCACTAATAGTTAAAAGTACTTCCTCTAAGTACACTGAAAGACGCATAAGAGTAATGTCAATAAGACTTTGCAAAGTACTCTCTGCATACAGACTCGTCACTTTTATGTGTTGTTCAGGTGGATAGCATTCTTTTTTGGCCTCTAATAATCTATCGTAGCAAGGATAAAGCAACTTATTTGTCTTACGTATGATTTCATATTGCTGTCGTGTAAGGTCGGCCTCTACAAACATCGCCAATGCTTCTTAATATATTGCATTTGTCGGGTTCACTCGATGACTTGTAGGCATGTCTGTATTTTTCTGCCCCAGTTGGCGATTTTGTGATTTCTTTAAGGATTTCTGATGCACTTCGAAGTCCCTTAGCTCTCAAAGTTGACTGAGCAGCATGAACGATAACAGAATCGCCTACGGCTGAGCGAACCACTTCAGTTTTGCGACGCTTGCTTCTCTCACTTGACTCTTCAAATGATTTTGAAGGGCGGCCTGGGCGATTTTGGGCTTGGATTGTGATTTCAAACATCCCATTTAGCCATGACTGGTTAGATTTTAAGAAATCCTCTTTTCTTTGTGCTTTAGACCATTTTTTCTTTATGGCAGTCTTGAAGTAAGCAATATTTTGCTTTAGTTTTTTTATATTTTCCTCTGTGTCACCATAAGAAGAAAACAGGTAATTTTCTAAATAGGCCAATTTTTCATCCATAGTTATTAAATTTTGGCTTTGCATTTTATCGTAGAGAAATTGACGGGTAACTAACTTTGTTCCGGATGAGCCAGGAGAGCCTACAATGAAAAAGAACAAAAATTTTTTTCGAACATTTTTCAACATATTTTTTTTTACCCTACCTGCACCTACCTGCAGCTGATTTTTATCAGAATTATAAGAAAAGAGTATTAAGTATTATAATAAATAAAAATTTTGAGGCGAGAGGAAGCGATAATATAACTAAATTACTTTTAAATTGAAAAATCAAGAATATTTTTTCAAGAAAACTTTATATGCTTAAATGCTTTAAAATTATACTAGTTTGACAATTTACATAATAAATAATGGTATATACCTGAAGCACTCGAATCCATATTGTTTACTTTGATAACTGTCTTCAAATCAAAAATATTGACGACGAAAGCGC
>LUGF01051169.1:18029-28568 GCA_001625245.1 Calycopis cecrops | reverse complement strand
TTCAGATGTTGATGGAAGACAGTCGGCTATTCCATCTTGTTTTTGTTCTGTAAATAAATATGCGATATAGGGCCGTTAATCCATCCATTGTCTGTACAGCTTGCAACGGACCCGGGTGGAGATCCATCCAAAAGCCAAGGCACCATTCTCTTCCACCCAAAAATTAGAAACGGGGGAATAAACGAGCCAGCTGCATTACAGCAGCATACCACAGTTGTCAGTTTACCACGCTCTACACTTGCTATCGCGCCGACTTGTTTTTTCCCCGACTTGCTGAGGACTCTTGGAGGTTTATTGCTGTTGGTTTGAATGCCAGTTTCATCAACGTTGTATATGCGCGTTGCGTCAATGCTATCCTTTTCAATATCTCTATCGAGTAAGTCAAAGAATCTTAGTACTTGTGGTTTGTCAAATCTTCTAGCACGTGCTATTCTTGACTTGCTTCCGCCCGCAGTTTCACTTGCGTGGATTTCGGACTTTAAAAATGGAGGTTCTCAATTCTTCTGAATTGACAGCTCCTCCCACGTAGATTATAGTGTGATAATATGGAGCCTATATGTTGATCCGACCTGTTAGTAATATTCATGCAATATTTGAAATCATGCATTAAGTATTATTAAAAAAAAAAGTCAATGTACAATTTTGACTTTCCTACGATTCCTGTTTTATCGCAAGGTATAAAAGTATCTTATAATCTAAGTCAGCTAATACCTATCACCTACCTATCTGTATAACAAATTTTATCAAAATCCATTCAGTAGTTTCGGCGTGATTGACGGACAAACATCCAAACAAACAAACTTTCACTTTTATAATATTAGTGAGATAAACTCTAGGTCGTATCGGTTCGGAAATAGCGACTATGGTAGCAGATTTCCCAATAATGAAAAATAAAAATAAAAATTGTTAAAGTTGTATTATAGATTCAGTTTGCAGTCTTTACATATTTGGCTTGAGCCCTTCAGGCAGATGGGTTTTGCGCAACTACAACATGTAAATCTTGATTGTCGTTCCAATTTGCTAGGACATACATGACACAGTTTCCTCGAAGAGGATGTTTGAGGCTCATTTGGAGTAGGAATATATGGGCGCAATGATCGATGAACATGGTGAGCGATTCCACCAAGATATAGCTGTGATTTTTTAAAAACGATATCAAGGGAAATAGAACCCTCCAATAACAAAAAAAATAAATGGAATATCACGTCCTAAGACACGTCGTAAAGTTAGGCGCAGCTCTCTTGGTAATTTTTCGTTTGTAAACCTGCTGTTTAAAATCAGGAAGGACTAGTTCTCTTGCCAAATGCATTAAAAAGTCTCCTTTTCTCAGATTGGCTCCTTCACATTGATTTTAAAATACATATGTGTTAATCCCAGCTATATCAAGTATTCGATAAAAGATATCTTTGACCTACGTCGCGTTTTCCTTCCGGTAGAATATACTGCACATTTTTTATCTACTTCATCCACGCCGGCTTTGGTTTCATTGTAATCAACTATGATTGTTGGTTTTCCAATATCTTCTCTATCTGTACTGGCGCTGTGATGGCAAGTTGAAATGAGTATAACCGCTTTATCTTTTTAGGTACAAAAGACAATAATGTCGTATCTTTTGTAAAGGCAAAGAGAGAACTTTCGACCACTCTGTTTGTTTGGCTGGAACTCCCACGGTATTTCTTTTTTATTTTTTTTAAAGTGCCCATGTATGGTCAGGCCTCCATGTATCAAAAGTTCTACCAGAAGTTTTGAACTGAACCAATTAATTATCGGCTGTGATATTACGATTGAAATTTTCAATCGGTTTCGCCAGTCTCAGAACAGATTGTGTAAGCACGGCCAGCTTTTTCTCTGCATCTGTTAGTCCTATCCCATCAGATCGTTTTCCAAAATAAATGGATGCGCATTGTAGACACATTGGGCGTCACACATCTAGGATCCCGTATTTTGCTGTTTTTTTGGCATGTAGACAAACATGCAACGTCCTTATAAGTCAATAACATTTCGTCGATGCATGTATACGGCACAAGGGTAAAATTATTTTGACATATTTGAAAGAAAGAAAGATTTTTATATATATAAAATGGACAGTTTCACATAATATAATATATCTACATAACATTAATTTGGTGTAATCAATATAAGTAACCACTCAGCATTTATCATATCATTATGACAAGTACATAATGATATGACGCTGATTTTCAGTGACTCCTTATAAATCTTTTCAGTCATTTCAATAAATTCGTTAAAAAAAGAAGATACAGGAGCAATCGGATCGGCTGTAGCTACAATTTTTTCTTCTTGGGTGCTCATTTGATCAGTTTTTAAAAATAATTTGAGAGACGTCGTCATACTTGCTCTTACTTGTTTTTTTATTCTCGTTGCAATTTTGATGCTTTCGATGTCATTTTGCCGCCGTGAGTTATAGGTACTGATGTCTTTTTGACACTATGTGCAATGTGCATATAGTTATCAGTTGGGACTGTTTTAATGTACGAATTTACTTTTTCGTCCAAGCACCCGAAAAACTGCACATTCATCTTCGCTGTTTTTTATTTTTCGGCGAATCGGGACTTGTTGAAGGTTCTGTTGTTGTTGCAAACTCTGAAATTCATTTTAATCCAATGCTGAAAAACTGAAAAAAACAGCAGCACACAGTAAAATAACACACAATCATCATAACCAACCGACCAGGTACAAGCGAGCTAGGTTAAAAATATTTGCGTCGTAATACGTCTTATTTATTACTTACCGCGTACTTTTTTTTATTGAAAACATTCATAAGTAGTAAAACTTACCCACAAAGACCCACAAGATGTTTCTTTTTCACTAAATTCACTAATCAAAACCGCAGCATGAGGGTTTGCTATTAGTCCCTAAAGTAGGTACTAGTGATTTAATGAACGAAATTAATGATCTACCGAATCCGGCTTGAAGTTAGTTGCTATTTGGAATGGATTTCATCACCCGCGCTATCTGACGTCGAATACTCGAACGCCATCTCTAGATTGATACAATTGGTCACACGGTGTATCGACATGTCGACGACAGATAGCGGGAGTGTTAAAATCCATCCCGAACCGCAACTGATTTCAAACCGATGTCGCTAGGGTCGGTGTAAAATATTTTTATGACGACGAACTTGGAAATATTTTCGATTTCGCCCGGTAAATTTCTTGATACAAATTTTGGACTAAGGGGTTTAGCGAAAAATCGGGACGTTCCGCGTCCCGATCAAGGGTGAATCGGGACATGTCACTTGACCGTTGAAAATCAGGACTGCACACCTGGCAACGCTAGTTCTGGAGCTCTTGATTCGTTCTTTTTCAGGCTAAGTCTATTTTCGATCGAATGTTCCACCACTTCTTTTTGAAAACCAACAGTTTCATCGGTACTTAAATACTTTTTTTTAAATACTTAAATACTCGTCTATCGTTACGGTACCTTTAAATTATAGTCGTTAGGAAGACAGGTCCATAAAATTCTGGATAAGGTAAGTAAGATATTATTTTTCTTTTAGCAATTGATCCAAGCTTACTAAACAACGCAAGGCTTAAATCATAATTTAAAACAGCGTTTGGATTGTGATTTATATCACAAAAATTCAGCAAATGTGTTTTCATTAGGAATTTTACCAACAACGTCGTTTATCACCTCATCATCATCGGAAACATATTCACGACATAACTCTCTGCAGATGATTGAGATTTGATTCGAACTCTTTTCTTCTATCTAGAAGAAGTGCCTCATTTTCTTCGTATAACTGAAGATATCGCGATTCTGCAAGAATTTCCGATTCTTCTTGACGGAACGGAAGGTGCAAAGTAACCATTTCTCTCCGATACTCATTGTAGTCTGTACCCATATCATAATTGTAATATCGTAACTTTTAGTTCTTTCCTGAGTACATAGTTCTTTTTTTTGTATTTAGCAACAAACTGAGCAAGAGAAATACCTGCTAAACCTTCAGGTCTCTTCTCATACTTGTCGAAATAATTTTCCTCCCATATGTCGGTTGAATCATCTTCTAGTTCACTTAATTCTTTCATTGTCTTCTATATTCTATGCTTTTTGACTGTCCAAATGGTTGGTATATAGACAATAACAGTTGAACTTTTTGACATTGGTTCTCTCAATAAATACCATGCAGCCTCTTGACTCGTCATCTCAGTGTGGTTCAAAGATTAATGCTTATATTTTTAGTAATGTCAAATAAATTAATCTCAGGATGTTCATTCATTATTGATCGTAATGTTTTTAAAAGAAATTCGACTAACTTATTGAAGTATTACAGCACATGTTACGGCATCTTAATTAAGAATGCATTTCTCAATAAAATGCAAATCTGCAGTCTTTTCAACCGATATTTCCGCATTATTTTTCAAATTAAGCAGCAATTGTTATAATTTAGGCCATCTAATTTCATTAGCACTTATGGTAAAAAAAAAAAAGAAAAAGTTGGCTTACCGTACTGACGAATCATAGCAAAAAGATTACTTTTTCTTTCTGCCCTATAGTATGGTGAATTCGGAATAGAACGAAGAAATGCCAAATTAGTTTCAATGCAGCCGTGAATAGAGTCATCAGATTGTACTTGCTCTTTAGTTATTGCAATACCTTGGCCGACATGCTTAATTGAATGCAATATGAAGACAGTCCTTAATTCTAATTCTCATTATTTTCATAGCCATGTATAACAAGTGTTGAGGGGTTACTCCTCGTCTATCAGATCTCCTTAATTGACTCGTAGCCATCATGAAGCATGTGTCAGCATCCCTAAATTTTCTGAAATACCCCAGATATATTTGTGGAAAAGATACATCTTCAGCATATTTATCAAACGGCAAGCTCTTTGGAGCATTACCTAACAAAGAAAGCAAAAGTAAATCATGTATATTATGTATCTTTTTGTTCAATAAATTAAAGAAACATGAAAATAAAAATAAAAAACTATCTTCGCCTGGAGCGATTCTCAAGTACATAGCAAACATTGATGTGGAACGCACATCAATGTTTGCTGCTGTGCTATTAAACTTTCCTCAATGGGTATTTGTTCTAAAATGTCATTGTCGCCATCTTCATCAAAGATGATTTCATCGATGATTCAAGATGATTCAACGTCATAACTACTAACGTTCAAATAATCATCGTCAACTATAACGCCGTAAGACTTGTAAAGAGAATTATCCTTTAAATATCGTAACCACACTTTTATTTTTCCCTTGGTCACTATACCATACACGTAGCTAGATTTGTGATTTTTTTTCCTTTTAATGTGAACTGTTACAGCATGATCATCATCCACTTGTCCTGGTAACTGATGCACCCTTGTGTTTACTTCAATTGGAACATTTATTTCCTGTCCGTATATTGCATATTGACCGTGAACATGCAGAAACCTTCGAATTTGCATGAATGGAATCCTTGGCGATATAAGTATTTCAGTTACCAAGTCCAAAGGAAAGTCTTTTAAACAGTCTGGAAGTGGTGGATATTTGAATCCATTGTAAACTGATAGTTATGGGATACATTGCTTTTGAATGGCTTTAAAGCAAGTCGAACATATTTTTATTTTCAGTATAGCAATGTTTGAGAGCAATGTTCTTATAAATTAAGTTTTTGGAGTTGTATCGTTGTTCTGCAAAATTTCAAATCTTTTCTAAACCACAGACTGTCACAAATGTCGCAAGCATGATCAAATTCATTTTTAACTAAATCATTTTCATATTGTTGATGAGCAGAAGATTTATATTGAAAAGCAGAGTATATTTGAAGATATATATTGGGTGGAGGTGATTCAATAACTTGAGAAGGAAAATGCCTTTGACGCACTCTATCTTCGACAGAATTGTAGTATTGATTGATATGAATGTATTGATAGACTTGACGGTACATCTCTCCACAATAAATCTGCAATTTGGGAACTACAAATAACGGAACATTCAACACATCTTCGGCGGACGGGGCTGTCTGTAAATTTGATGTTCTCTTTTATCTCGATACCGCTTAGAATATTCTTTGTTTTTCTGCTTTTGTTTTTTTTTTCATCTTATTTCTTCTTTTCATCATCAGAGAAGTAAGGCGTGAAGTTTAGCTCACAAAGATCAAGATGAGTTCAATTATGTGTATCATTTGCTTTAAAATGACAGTGTCTTCATTTTTTGAAATTTCGTTGAAATAGTGGTAATGCACACAAATATTTTGATTGTAAATTTTTGCAAAGAAGTATAAAGAATCCAAATCTCCATATTCATTGTTACTTGAAAGTATATTATATGCTTCTTGTGGATTGTGGTAAGAGTTTAAATAAGGTGAATCACGTAACTGTCTTCTCAAATCACAAGTCGAAATTTGAAGTTGCAGACATGTATGAATGAATGGAAAAGACAATTAGCATCACCTGGGATATCTGTAGTTCCGTGTAAAATGACTTTGGGGGCAATACATTCGTGACTCTCTTCATATATACGAAGTTGTTGGGCTAGTTTTGTTAGAGCTGTACATTTTCTAAATTTTGAGAAGCCCTGCATTGCAGAACATTATGTAACTCATCTCCGGCGGGCGGGTCTGTCTGTAAATTTGATGTTCTTTTTTATCACGATACCGCTTAGAATATTCTTTGTTTTTTTTCTGCTTTTGTTTTCTTTCATCTTCTTTTCATCATCAGAGAAGTAAGGTGTCGAATCTTTTTTCTTCAAATCTTTTTTATGCTTCCGCCATGCCCTTTGATATTTTCGATTTCGTTTTTTTTTATTTTCTTTTCTTTCTCTGAAAAAACGGAGATTATTTATTATCATCGTATTTCATTTATTTTCATTGGAAATTATTTGTTTGGTTAACCTACACCGCACATGTCCTTATTGTGATGTTATGAAAAATATAGGTTAATGCTATAAAGTATAAACATATTACAAATATTACATCTATAATATGTAAGTACATATGTATTATTTTGTCCAACTCTCGAATTCCGGTAGCTACCTGGTTGTTAACCTACTGGGCGAGCCAGGACCATCTCTGCATTGAACTCATCCCAGATGCAGCTCGTTGTTGATGGTCTTACTAAATCCGGTTATTGTGGCTCACTTTTACTCACTTTCTGCAGCATTAGTAGTTGGGAGCTATTCTCTGGCCAACCTACGGCGCTACGCTTCTACGCTTTTTTAGAAGGCATCAAGAGTTCTTAATCTTTTTTCTTGAATCGCGGATCCAGTAAGCAGGTGTCCGTGTATAAATGATTTGATTCTAGCATATTAAATCTAGTGTGCAGTTGATTCTGCGTGGTAGTTAATAAATTAAAAATATTATCGTTTCCTACGTGTATCGCTAAAAGTTTAGCAACATGTTTCATCATAATTTGCGAGAATACTAATGCTTTAGACAGGCTTACATTTTTCTCTGTGCTGATTTCTAATGTTATTTCATAAAAGGGTTGCAATATTGGCAATATCTTCTCCGCAGTTTTCCAATATGTTGAGCTGAGGTTTTAATAATTTTGAACTAGAGCTAAGGTGCTTATTATGCCATCTTTGAGTTTTAATATTCGGTCCAACGTCTTGAAACAAGAATTCCACCGTGTCGAACATTCTTGTTTTAATTTTAATGTAGGATTGCTTTAACGTATATTGATTCTTCTCTAAGAATCTTCGAAAAGAACGTGGAGCATTGTCCTACAAAAGTCGAATCGTTTTACATAGTCCGCTGCCAGGAGAGTTTGTTCGCGCTGCACGTGAACAGTGAAACCTTGTGAACAGTACTTTTTGATACTCCCGTCGATCTGGCAAACTTTCGCACTGATGTCGAGAGATCAGCTTCGACTTCGTTTATAATTTCGTTGTCCACATCCATGCGCTCTCTTCCCTCGTTGACGCCGCCTACGCCATGTCCAGGGAGTCTCCCTTCGCATAAACTCAGCTGGACTCTGGTGAAAACCCGATAGTCTGGGTCATGTAAGTCCGAGTACCTAAAGCAATAATAAAACGTTCTGTTAATACTAACTATGTAATGTGGTGAATCGAAACATGTCATATGACACGCATTACATCATTTTTTTACAAAAATAATAAAGTAAAATTATATAAAGATAAAACCTCGCCTTTAAAGTAAAACGGTAGAGCGCAGCGGCAGCGTTGGCGTTGCCTCTACATTCCCCATAAATAAAATGCATGTTTGCATATTCGCGGGGCGAATATAAATTTCTAGTCAAGTTTTCAGTAGTCCGTATTAATGGCAAGTCGTTTTTGAAGTCACCGGTGCAACAAAATCAAAATCGTAGGCCAAACAAAGTCCAAAATCACAGCTCAAAAACGTCGAAAGCAAGTACACTGAGATCTGATAAACAAAATGCGTGTAGCTTCTAACTAGACCAGAGCAAGAAAGGGCACTGATTTGATTTTATTAACAAGGTTTTAAAATAAGTGACTCTTATCATGCCGTCTCTTTTCTTTACATTAAATAAGTCTATTATGCTGTCTCTTTCTGACTCTGATTTGATAATAAAAATCCCATACATTGTAATTGCTGATAATCATCTTTTTCACAATTTGCATTAATCGAATGATTGAAATTCATGTTATTAATAAATAGTGTTTTGTATGCATTCACATATTGGATGCATATCGGATTTATATTTCTTATACTAAGACTTCTTTTCTTTCTTATACAGCAAAAAAAATTCTCAAGGGGGTCCTGATTGAAGTTTCTTGTTAATAATGTGCTTCTTTTATTAAATTTATTACAAATATAAAGAAACATTTCTTTAAATGTTTTTATATTTGTAATTCAGTTCTGTACAGAAGGCACTCTTTCGTATTTAGTTATTTCTGTGCCGTCTTTTCTTTTTATAGTTTTTTCAAATTCAATTGATTTTAAAATTGGTAATATATCATCCCAAAACTTTTAATTATCTTAAGACACCCCTTGTGAGCTTTTGCCGCATCCTGGAACGAGTGGCCATCAAAAAAATCAAATAATTTGTCAAATAACAATAACAGTTCTGCAATATCTTCACATTATTCAGGCAGCATTTTGCGTTCTGAAAAACAGAAAAAATATTTACACATTATAGAAAACTAATCATAATTAATAAAAAGAATAGCATTCTTAAACAGTACATCATGAAAATTACAAATTTTATTTTATATGTACAACTGAATACTTATTGGTCAACAAAAAGGGGCCTTATGCCTAATTTGGCATATTTGGCCCGGCATGACCTGGCAGATACCTCGCAGTCACAATATGACACCGTGGTGATGTAAAAGCTATGCTGTTACATTTATTGCAGTTTGAGTTTCCTATAACTAGCCCATAGGAGGATAACTAGCTCATTCAATAATAATCGTAAACGAGCCCATTTTGCTACCTTTACTTTGTTGTCTTGAATAATTTTAATGTTTTTTGTAATAAAATTATTTCTTACACCTTTTAATTTACGGGGTGTGTCAAAATCGGAAACATTTTCAAATCATCAACCTCAAATGCGGTTGAGGTGTATTCTGTATTTTTTTGCATATACTTTTCTCTCTATATATATATCATTTAGCTACATTTTAATAGCACTAACATTGCTGGTTGCTTGGTCACAAATAGTAGCTATTATAATGATTCCAGCAGTTTTTAGATTGCGTATAGCACATAATAATATTGATATTTTGTCGTTGTACTCTTGCAAAAAGTAACTAATATTGGTTGCTTTTTTTTGTTGTTACACCTTTAATCATCACGACTAAAGCATAGTCGGCAATTTTATTAGTCCTCTTGTCTCTATTGTCTTCAAACCCAAATATTTTTTATCATTAAAATATAGGCCAGGGACACCTCGTCAAATAATAATGTAAACATTATTTTTTCTTTTGATTGTCGTTAAAAAACAATCAAGCTTCTTTAATATTATTTATAATATTTTAATTAATCCCTGGAGTTAAAGTAAAAGAACTCAGGAGACGTTGCAGTTCTTTTTGAAGGTAATAATAATTTTTTTCTTAGAAAATATAACTTATCTGGCTTTGTTTCATTATAGATGCAGCCATAATTTTTTCTGCGAGGGTGAACTTTGTCCTTTTGATTTATGTTTAAATTTCTATTGCATTTCAATAGCCGGATCCACACCGGACGATCCAAAATGGATCGGCGATCCTTCGATCCGCGATCCAAGATCGTGATGCGTGGAGCGTGGATCGTTCTAGGTCGATCCAACAGAAATCTTTTGCGATCCTGACTGGCTGCTCCAACGCGCTCCAGCCGATCCATACTGATCCATAATTAGCCGGATCCACACCGGACGATCCAAAATGGATCGGCGATCCCGCGATCCGCGATCCAAGATCGTGATGCGAGGAGCGTGGATCGTTCTAGGTCGATCCAACAGAAATCTTTTGCGATCCTGACTGGCTGCTCCAACGCGCTCCAGCCGATCCATACTGATCCATAATTCAGTTGAATTTTGTCTGGCTATGGAGACACACGTGTAACGACGGCGACGAATAGCCGTAGCAGCAGCAAGCTACATTTCACTTGTATATTTACGGCAAAAATTTA
>LUGF01051160.1:0-14376 GCA_001625245.1 Calycopis cecrops | reverse complement strand
GGCCGAAGTTATATTTAATTTAAGATACCCAGGATGACAGTTAACGTAACTTGTTACCGTTGCAAGATAATTTCATTTGACGGTCACGCTTTAAACTTAATGAATATAATATTAAATAATATTGTTAATATCAAGGAAAAGCAAAGACTAATTATAGCTCAATCAAAATAAATTAAATTAATATCATCGTTCCGCTTAAGCGGAACGATGATATTAATTTAATTTTTTTTTTTAAATTTAATTTGAAAATTACCGTAATCTTAAGATTACGCTAATTTTCAAATACTTGTAATGTTGTTTTTATTTCGATCTGAGTTGTACATACATTTGTTTTACCATCACAACTGACGTAATAAGTAGTGATGCCGCTCGATAGGCTTATATCGATAGGACTATTGATATTTTGATGATCTATATTAGTATCGATACTATCAAAGTTAGATACTATCGATAGTCGATACTATCGATAGTCCCTATCGATATTCCAACTGATTTTCAAAGTCAACTATCGATAGTTTCACTACCGATAGTTCGGCACTACTAGTAATAAGCCCGAAAGAGTAATTACTATGATAAGTGCGACGATGCCAGTGATAAACGGTGTATGTCGTTACACAGTTCAGCTTATATCGTTTGTAACCGCACCAAAGCGTCTATTTACAATAAAGATTCTAATTAAATTAATCATTTTTCTAGCTGTAATGTGCTTTTGACTTAATTGTCGTGACATGTAAGTAAAGTAGTAGTAATTATGTTCTAGCGGCGCACGTACGTATGTACGTAAAGTATTTTTATTTTTTTATCTAAACTAGTGGTCCCCCGAAGACCGAAATTCGATGTAAGTGAAACTTTTTTGTAAAAACTAAATATCATAATTTTATGACATGCTATGTCATCGTAACTAAGGGAAACAATTTATGTAGAATTTTCAATACTTGCAAAGACACATAGAAACTTCATCAATAATTACGCGTGTTTTATATATAAATATGTCAAATGTATGTAAAGTTTTTTTTTATTAAAATAAAATACTTTATAAGTAAACATTATTATTAAAAATTATTAGCGTTCTGCACTTCTCTTACACGTAAACTACAAGTGTGCCAAATTTCACACTCCTCAATTTTCTTAAATTTAAAGCAGTACTTCAGTTTATGTGCAAGTTAAGTTCCTAATATGCAAATCGGGATTTTAATACTGAAAATTATCTGTCTATGCTCTACTAGAAAGTTCGTATAATATATTATATTATACTCTCCAAATTCATTGAAATAATAAATTTAAATAAAACCCTTAGAGACGTTTATGTAATTCAATAGAAAGAATTGCTTGTTCAAATATATAAAATACGATTGAGTTAACTTGAGTTATCGACTTTGAGGGTTCTTTATATTAAAGGAAAAATCTAGCGATGCCGCACGATATGTTTAAATCGATAGACTATCGATAGTCTATCGATAGTGTGGCAATAGTGAGTATGTTCATGGGACTATCGATAGGATCGATATTTTTGACGACCTATAATAGTATCGATACTATCGATAGTATCTAACTTTGATAGTCGCTGTGCTATCGATACTCCTATCGATATCCCAACTGATTTTCGAGGTCATCTATCGATAGTGGAACTATCGACAATTCGGTACCACTAGAAAAAACCCATCACTAATGGTATCAATTTGCTATCTATCCTGAATGTATGTTCGTTTAGAAAACTTAAAGGGTTTGTAATCACGTGCCCTCCTTTCCTACTATCCTCCCACGGACCACCGGCTACTTATAAACCGCATGAAACGCGACAGCATAGCTGTCAACTTTTGAGCGAGAGGTTGGTTGTTGCGTTGTAAAGCAGCGTAGCACTGCCACGTACAAAACTTCATAACTTTAGGTAAGAAGTGAGATAATATAATATAGACAAAAGAATATAGCCCCGGTGCACCTTATACGAAAATGGGTAACTAGTGCCTCGTTATACACGGCTATTTTTATAACATCAGCAAGCTCTCAGACATACACAATTGTGAATTACGAAAAGTCGTAGAACCCTCCGTGAATGAGTCTGACTCACAATTGGTCAGTCTGTTTATCTAAATATATAGGGATAATTTTTGGTCACCGGCAAAACTTTAAAATAAAGAAATAAAAGTCAATCTAAGAATGTTAAACATTTTTTTTAAATATTATCGTCTAATTGTAATATTTTGTTAAATAATTATTATTTTGAAATGGTCCCTTAAAATACATCTATAATTGTTGTTCGTTGTTGTTCGCACACGAAATGTATCGACTTCAAGCTTAGGGACGCCGGCCTTTGGGGCTCACGAGTCAGATGCTACGTGGTGACCAAATAATATGTTTATACATGGAATTAAGTAATTGTATCAGTATACTGATCGTTATGGACCGTTTGACGACCGGCTGGTGCAGTGGTACAGGGCTCGGATAAGCGGAGCACGTTGCGCCAGGGGTCGCGGGTTCGAATCCCGCCTAGGTCATGGATGTTTATCTATGTATTATATGTATTTCTATAATAAAAATCTTAAATATATAAAATTTCTTAAAATTTATAAAAACATATTAAATATATTCCGTTGTCTAGTACCCGTAACACAAGTCCTTACAGTACTTAGCACGGGGCTAGGCTAACAAGGTGTGTAAAGTCCACAGATATTTATTTATTATTATTATTATTATTATCCATTCAAACAGGCGCAAAAGTTCATATTTGAAAGCATTGAAAAGTAGTAATAATAGTAGTAGTAATTCAATATTTACAGAAGTAATTATAAAAACTTATTTAGTATAATATAATTATATTTCTTGTGAAAGGTATTGTTTCTTTTTTCTCATTATTTTGCTAAGCCATGTATTATATGATTAGTATATCCCTTTTAAACAATTCATTTTAGAATTGTATTATCGTGAAAAAAAAACTTGTCTAACCCGATCAGTGTAATAGAATATACACAGAGGATTTTCATATTAACATGTTCAACTAGCCTGTTCGTAATCGGATTCAGAAAATTGCTTTGCTCCTACGTACGGTACGGTAACGCTGATTGGGGACTTTATTTTATAATTTAATGAAATCATAATATGTATCGATAGGCTTAGTTTGAACATATCACTACATTGTATAAAACAAAGTCTGCACTCTGTGTGTCTATAATCTATATGCTTAGATCTTTGAAATTACGCAACAGATTTTGATTGGGTTTTTTTAAATAGAAATAGTGACTCGAGAAGAAGGTATATAATTATGTATAATAACATCGATTTTAATGCGCGCAAAGCCTCGGGCAAAAACTAGTTTTTATTATTTGATGAAACTGAAAATATCTGCTGTGACTTAAAAGACGAATTTATAAAGTCTCAGTTTTTTATCTTAATTTACTTCCAATGCAAAATTAAAAAATAAACTTTCACAATTAACGGAGAATCGCTGTTTGGAATATTTGAATTTAGAACATTCGGACAATCAACATAGACATCTATATATTTTATATATTATTAGGCATATCTCTTGGTTACGACACCTTTGCTTTACTTATAGAGTTTTTCTTTATCGCAGAGTAAGCGATACATAAAAATAGCAAAAAGCGTTTTAGAGGGTTAAGCGAGCTATCTACAGATACTGGGCAGAGTTGAGGGAAGGGAAAGGCCAGACTAAGAGCGGCTTAGCTGGAGGGTCCTCCACCCGTTCCTCTGAATCAGCAGACGGCGACGTAGATTAGGACAACTGGTGAATTAGGTCGGTACGACCGAGGAGGTACCTCCGCCCACTCGTCACCAGCGTGGAGAGACGTTGTTGACGTTGTTTATGGGTGCCGGTAGCCTGGAAAAGACTCTAGCTAACTACTCGTTTTCCCCATAAGAAAATATTATCTTATATATTAGATTAGATTTTGCATTGGAAGTAAATTAAGAAAAAAAAACTGAGATTTTGTAAATTCGTCTGTTAAGTCACAGCAGATTTCAGTGTCATCAAATATTAAAAACTAGTTTTACTAGTCTACTTAATATGAATTTCTTAATTATGATAACCTTATATAATAAGGGTACATAATCAGTTTTAAATTCAATTTCAGTGGCTGTAAATCGTATTAATATAGCTTTAGCAACTAGGGCCAGATAATTCGACCTTCATCTATTTCACTTGTGAAAATTATTTACATTTTGATAAATTTAAACTTTGAATCGTGATCTCATTGAAAATTGGGTCTTGTTAGTTCAAATTTGGTAACGAAACGTTTGATTAGGCCTATATGTTCTGAATTTTAACTAACAACTAGTGTAGAATAGTGTATTTTATGTCTCTTTATATAATCAAAAAATACAAAAATCATTTTAAGTTCAAGCTAACAACCATATGGCCTCACCATATGGTTGTTAGCTTGAACTTAAAATGATTTTTGTATTTTTTGATTATACCAAATAGAATAAGCCTGATTTAAAAGTGTAAATAAATTTATTGATTGATGAGGGATAAATAATGTTAAATACACATGTTTCTTGCTTTTTTTAATCAACAACAATAATCAACATAGACGTATATCAATGAGAATGCGTAAAAGGGTGAGTAGTACAGAAGATTTTTTTTATAAATTGAAATAAAAAATTCTATAAAATAAAATAAAAGTTTGTAAAACTCTCACTATTATTGAATTGCTGGCGAAAATACGAAAAGGCAAAGTGTGCTTTGCAAATATGTGGTGTATTGTTAATTTGAAGAGCACACTTGGTGCACAAAATGTTTATTGATATTTATTAAACAAACCTTTGTGTACAATACGAACAGAATATTTTAATGCATTGTTGTAAAAATGAACTTTTACTAACAATACAAGTTAAATCTCCATTTTATTAGTCTTCATTGTCACTTATAAATGAGACAGTTTGTATGTATATTTGTTACTATTTTATGCAAAAATTTACAAACAGTTAAACGGAATGTGGCACAGATAATAAGTAATTATTTTAGATTAAATTTTATACGAGAAAAACCAACCAGTTTTGTTGATGACTGTAACCTTAGGAGCCTAAGTTCTAGACATATTATATTTACAAGTGTTTCTGGTAAACTAAAAAGGAGTTTAATAAGTTTACCAGATAAACTTGTGAATCTCGTACTCTTGAAGTCAAAAGTCTTTTACAAAAGCAAGCCCATTTTGTACAGCGCCTAGTCAAGTATTCGCTAATTTTATCATTTCTTTTGCTAACTTTAGTTGCGTTTGCAAAGTTTGTGTTACTGCAAATGTTCTATGTCGTAGTTGCTGTCACTTCTGTCCTCTCTTGGCTTCGCCGTAAATGTGACGCTAACGAATTTAAATCAAACAATCACTTTCTTATATTATTCTTTCGCGTAATTTGGCGTCAGCTTCCTTTATCTAGTAGATAGATATCTAGAAGTACCTAGATGCTAAATTAGAGATTTTACATGTACACCAAGGAAACTAATTTCTCACCAGATCTAATAAAACATCGTCGACAACTATTATTAATATTAGTATTATAGGAAGAGGTGGTGTCATACTGCCGAATTGGGCCGGCACGACCGTGGTGATACCTCTCGCTTACACGAGACCGGCATAAAGTGGCAGCTGTGCTGTCTCCGGTGGTCCAAGGAGATGGGAGGAAAAAGGAGGGCAGCACATCTACATCACCTCTATACGGCTACTTATGGGCATTAGTAGTAATGAAAATGGCTCTGCTCGTTTGATCGATGAAATATTTTCTATAGTGAAATGAAATAAAAATATTATATTTTCAACATACCTTTTTTCTCACTTCGTACATGCTGTACTGTCAACTGATAGCGAGTATGGGTCGGCCGGGTTTATTCATCCCGTACGAGAATGCCGTTCGTTGTGCTAGCTGATACAAAGCATGATTACATTTTTCGCCATTTAAATTGTTTGAAAAAATATTTTTGTATAGTTGTCGTAAACTTTTTTTAATAGTTTCAGATCAACTGTAGGCACTTATAGCATATATTATGGTTTAATTGATTGTCTTTCGCTTTTATCAACCTTCTATACCTCAGTAAATATTCTTACTTTGTTTTTTTTTACAACGCAACCTTACTTTGTCTGTACGCTAGTGCACCCAGCATTTTTTAAAGAAAATCACAATTTAAAAAGTAATAATGCAATTTCTACAGAATGTATCTAGGTTTAAAGTATATTTTTCAATGGACTTCAATCGGTATAAATTAGTTTAAGCAATCAATTTTGTGGAAGTGAAAATAAGAACCTCAGCCTCGTCAAATGGATTAAATTTGAATCCACATTTGACTTGAACTTAAAAAAGTCAATGAAATTCAAAGAAATTTATTGTTTAATGCGGTATCTCGACTGAAAATACACTATAATTGTAGGGTAAAGTAACGGCTTGACAATTCGGCCACATAACATTTCACGTTAACGGTAACGTGACAACAAATTTTCCAATAATGACAACACAACGACTATCGGGTCAGCTAGTTCTAAATATCTTTCATTATGCGGTATTACCTTGGAACTTTGAAAGCCTTTTGTGAGAAGAAAGACGAAGTCACTATGACAGTTTCTGCTAAAGTTATAATTAATTTTCTATCATCCTAAGTCATAAATTATAATAATTGAGATCAATCAAAAAGGCTTTTTGTTCGTTAAGTTTCACTTTGATCTATTATCCATAATACCACAATTTTGGTTAATTTTAACAAGCTAGCTAGCTATTGAGATATTAAAATATTATACTTTAATATAATATAATAGGTAAATAAATTTTATAGGGTAGCAAATGAACAATCGGATCCTCTTTCATGACTACCGACCGCAACGTCCATACACATCCGCATTGAGGTTATACAGATGCGCTAGGCCCTCCGTCCTTAATGAAATATACTGGATCTCAATTTGAGTCATCTAGACATCGTTGCTGCTGAGAAGCAGTAATATATAGCTTATCTTTAATTAGTACTCTAAGACCGGGTGCAGTATAAAAGACTAAAATGGCCTACTCATACGAGGTTATGTGGTGGTGGAGGTGGTATTTTAGTCCGCGGCGTAGAAAAAAGTACGCTCCACGAATAAAAAGTCCCCCGTGAATTAGACACTAGAGCTCTATTTCTTTCGGAGACTCCCGCGTACTTTAGTCCGGTCCGCATCTCTTGCATGACCTGCATGTCCTCGGTTATTCGGGGGACTTTTTGTACGTGGTACTTTTCATTTCGAGTCGTTTGCGTTACTCCATATAGTTGTAAGCGTTCTATTTTAGCGGACAAAAAAGTCCGCGGACTAAAATCCCTTGCCTGCGTAGGCCATAAAGGTATAAGTCCGAGACGAGCGACGACCGCAAGCTACAACTACACGCTGCCAGCGACAACACTTCTCTTTTCGCCACGCTCGGAATCGACTGCATAGAGATTCATAGAAACTAATAGTGTCGCTGACAGCGTGTAGTTGTAGCTTGCGGTTGTCACCCGTCACGGACTTGTACTTGAAATAAATACATCTTATAAACAGAAGGTATCTCTCGCATACTCCCCTTCCATAAGTATATCAAATTTAATTTACTTCCCTCTAAAGCAAAACTGAGAAACTGAAATTCATATGACACATTGTTTCCTAATGACGGAACCTGAATCTTGTTGATGGATCTTTTACGAATCTAAATGATCAATTGATTGAATCTTTGGCAGGAGCAAGTCTCGTGATCAACGAAACAATATTTTATACAAGGTTGATAAAAGCGAGAGGCATTAAATGTAACCACATATTAAGTTTACCTATAATTTCCAGACTACACAACTATAAACAGATCAACCGGGCAATAGTTTGGTCACAGGAACATTTTAAAGTTTTTTCTCACTTCGTACACGCTGTATCGCAGCTGATCGCCGACTATGGCCGACCGGGGTCATTTACCCCGAGCGCACTGTAGCCGCCCACACGATACAAAGAGTGATAATATTTTTTCGCTATTTAACTTGTTTGAAAAAATTATTTTCGAATACTTGTCGTAAACTTATTTTAATATTTCTGATTAACTGTAGGCACTTATAGTATATTATGTGGTTTCATTTAATGCCTCTCGCTCTTATCAACCCTGTATGTGAAAATTCGTAAAGCCGTCCTGGCTGGAGCAGGGAACAGAAATCTATATACGATACATAAAATCCACATTTTGACGGGTAAATATAGTTCTATAATGTAATTGCTTGCATTAATTATATAATTGAGAACTGATAACTTTTATTTTAACATTCAAAATAATTATTACTGCTATGAATTTATGTTAGCGCAATGTCTACTCTGTCTACTCTCGCTCTACTTTAAAGGATAACTTTTCATTAGAACCCCGCTCACATATTTCTTCCGTCGCCGGACATCCAAGACAGATATGAAGACACATAAAATATTGTTGAAAATATTAAAGTGAAAAGTATCTTACCCGCTGCGAAAAATATGGTTGTAGTTAGTTCACAAGAATAATATTATGTCTTGTGACATTATATCGAATTAAAAATATGTACATCATCAATATCTTTCATTGAATTAGAATGAAAAAAGTATAGTTCATAGACGAAGTTTTTTTGTGTTTATCACTGGGTCCTAATCAAAACGTAGCACCAAACCATCATCTCTTCCCTTTGGATTATTCAACCCACCAAGAGAACAGGCTGGCCATGTTACGCCAGGGTGGCTGATTAAAATCCCACCGTGGTCATGGATGTTTATCTATGTTTTATATGTATTTATATAATAAAAATCTTAAATATATAATATTTCTTAAATTTATAAAAACATCAAGTTTATTCCGTTGTCCAGGACCCGTAACACAAGTCCTTACGGTACTTAGCACAGGGCTTAGCTAACGTGGTGTGTAAAGTCCACAGATATAAAAAAAAAAATTGGTTTAATATTATATAGATATCAACATGCTATACAATGTTGCTAATAGGTGAGCACTTCAGGATGGGCGACCAATGGCAGTAGGTGTTTCGCAAGTTCAACACATGCATTGGATTCTCACCCAGGGCCGATAGTCATGCGTTAATGCATGCGTTTCATTTCCCCGCGAAATCACCGGTTACTTACAAATTTGATTAGACAGCACAGCTGTCAGTTCGGCTATAATTCTGATAATGATAAAGATGGGCCATGGCGGAGGGAGGATAAAGGAGGGCAGCGCATCTGCATAGCCTCTATGCGAACGTCTATGGGCGTCGGTAATTATGAAAATGGCTCCGACTGCTGCCCTTCTATATATTAAAAACATCTTTTACTACGTTTGTAACTCTTTCACTATCATGGCTGAATTCTAATTCAATACGTGTAAAAATTGAATACGTGGTATCCGTTTTATTTTTGTCACGTTCTAAATTATTATTCATTGTTATATATTCTGTGGTAGCTCCGATTTTGCCAAATCGCTGATCAGCAATGCTCAGTCGATGAAAAACGATATTTTCAAAGCATTTTTATCGCTACTCGAAGCAGTGTTCCATGTAAAATAATAGGTAGGGAAAAACGTTGAATTGGATTTTGCTGTATTGGTTTACAGTTTCAGTGTTTTGTTTTTGTGCGAATATTAAAATGTTGTACTTTATAAATAGAATCAAATATACTCTTAGAACATTCTCCTTCCGGCGATCCGGGAGTCTATTTAAACAAAAACTAAGATCTTTTATATTTTTGTGATTAAAGTCCGAAACCGGTAAGTTTTTTGAAAAATGCCTTCCTTGATTGAACAATAAAACATTGTATAATAAAGATTAAGTGAAGTTTTATTTTCATCGGGACTTCATTGTGAACGCACCATTCATAACATTGTCAGCTGAAGGCCCAACACCGGGTTCCAGAGGTTCCAAATTCCCACTTTTTGTCTGAACTGTTTAAACAGTTTTGTTTGTCTCTGCCGTACACAATATATTATTTTAAGCTTGTATTTGAACGTGCCACGTGTTACGTGAATGAATATAGAAAAGTTATTATTTAACAAGCCACAGATATCACAAATTTTCAGATAATAGCGAAACGGGATTTACAATATTAATGGCGCCGAAACAGCACTATAATTTGCACTGGAGCATTTTAATAGAACGAGAGTTTTAATCTAAAATTATTTTCCGAAGCAGCGTTTTATAATTAAAAATCGGCGAACATTACATTTCCGAACGGTGTATACAAATGAGGTTTTCTAAAAGAAACATAATTGTGCAATGTTACCTACAGTTGTTTATCATAGATAGCAAAACTAAATATCTCTATTCTGTTTACAGGGGCACAAATAGCTATCCTTTGGCATTTTTATGAAATATGAACTAGAACTTTGACAATGTTTTAAATCATAACTTAGATTTTAATCTGCAAAGCCATTGCGACAAATGGTCATTTTTAATGCCTAATTAAATTATAATTATACAAGTTGTTACAAAAGGTCATATACCTAGACAATTGTTTTAGTTTTCAGAAACTGTAATTTAGTTTCGGATGACAGTCGAGAAATCGGAGCCCTTCGGTGTCTACCTTATATCCACATATGCAGACGCGTTTTCCTATTAAGGTACCTTAACGGTTACTGAAAAACGCCACGAAACGCGACAGAACAGCTATCCCTTTTAAAGCGAAGAGCGACCAGTAAAAACTTTGACGATACATTTTTTTTTTACCATAATGAGGCAAACGAGAAATCGGAACTATTTACATGACTACCGACGCTTATAGACATCCCATAGAGGCTATACAGATGCGCTGCCTCCCTTTTCCCTCCTACTTCCATGGGCTACCGGCTACTTACACACCGCATGAAACGCAATAGCACAGCTGTCACTTCACGCCAGTCTCGTGTAAGCGTACCTCCCCGGTCGTGCCGGCCCAATTCGGCTGCATACGAGCTTGCAGTGTGGCACTGCCTCTGGCTAAATAATCGATAAAATTATAAGGAGATACATTTCAAATAAGCAAGAAAAATAACGAAATATTGCTGATAATATTGCCGAAACGTCAATCATAAATATACGTATTTTATGTGATTTTAACACTCAATTAATAGTTCTACTCGCAAACAATTCATCCTCATTTCTCCCCATTTAATAGGAGTTTAAGCCCTAGAGATTATGAAAGTTTGTGGCACAATTTAACCCAATGAATCCAGACTCACCTGGGCTTGTTAAGTGCTCCACTTAAACCCCGCCTCTATAGAGTCTAAAAGCTACTTGTTAAATAATTATTTTCAATTACAATATTTGGGAATGCTAAATTTTGTTACCGGAGTTATTATAAGCGTTTTGGGTAATTTTAACAATGTTAATCTCTCAAAACATTCTTGTTCATGAGAATTTTGTACCTCGAAAAGAAAAACGGCATCCGACCGATAAGGCGATAATAGAAGGATTGTCGATCATCTATCTGTCCGTATATCAAGATAATTTTCTCAGTACTCATGGTAATCCTATTGGTAAACGTTCACAAACATATTTTATTTTTTAAAATACAATTTTCACCTGGTTAACAGATCGCCTTACTTAGAGACTTATAATTGAAATCAATCAAGAAGGCCTTTTTGTTCATTAAGCTTCACAGAAGAAACTGATTCTTCAAGAAACTGATCTTAATACCGAAATGTATTATTACCTATTAGAAAAATAAACAACAAAGCTTTCTGGTTTTACCCAGGATTTGAGTTATTTACAAAAGGCTGAGAAATTACTTAAGCTACAATTCGAGTTTGTTAATAACAACCTTATTTTTGTTCAGATAAATTTCAAGTTTTCTATTTATTTTTAAAAAACACGCACGTCTTAGGCTTTGCAAAATAAGTTAACCGAATGTTTATGTGCATTTATTGTCTCAAAATTACAAACACGTTATTTTCAAAATTTACACTTTCAAAAAATGAGACGAAAATGTTTTTAAATTAAATTTCATACTACACGGAGCGAGGGTTGGAAGTGAAATATGTTAGTTCAGATAACTTCTTCGATGAAGTGTTGAATCAGTGACATGTCATATCACCGATTATATTGCACCTGACTATTTTGAATGAAAATTTTGTTAAGATACATTGCTATCAAGGATCTAAAATACTTTGAACTCATTAAAATGAGACCTCAATTCGGTTCCTGTGTTCCTGATGGAACCTCCTCTTTTTTACCAAGGCAGTTAAAAAATATTTAAGCCCAAATACTTCTGTACTCGATTATACTTAATCTTGTATGTGTCGTGTAATACAACAACATTTATGCGAGATGTCCCCTAACGCTTATTAGAAAGTAAAAAAGTCGGTGTCAAAAAAGTAAAAATCACCAAAACTTTTTGATTCAACCCGGGACTGAACCTTGGACCTTACGTAAAATTTGCGGCTTGCTAGCTTACTACATGACAATCAATAAAAGATGAAAGAAAATTAGTACACAATGATAATTTTGTTAATCCCAAATAGCGATTTTGACGGCAATTAAAGACAACTTAGAATTACAGAACCTCAAGAAGAGTCTAAAAAAGTCTAAAAAATAAAAAACACAGAGTTAATACAATTTCCTACATATTATATAAAAACATTGAAACAACGAACAATGATAATGTAGAAAGAGACCCGCAGGAATTTTGTTATAAAGCTTTAGAGTGTGCCTTTGTCAACTTTACAATCTAATCAAACTTTGTCGGGAGGAAATAGTTAATCGAATTTTGCCGATTAGTTATTTTTCTAGAGAGAATAATGTAGTTTAGTTGAAAAGAAAAATGAGAGAGTTATGTGAACGGTTGCGTTGTTACGAAATAGGTTATTTAAACTATTTAATGACGGTGTGAAGTAAGGGCTACATGGAAGTATCTTCTCACGTAACGTTCTAAAAGATACTACCGTTGCACATGTGACCACTTGTTTATATTTATTCAAAAGCAATATGCCTTTTGGTTCTCTTCATAAATTCTCTATTATTGGGATATTTGCTAGCTGACCAAGCACGCACAGTAACAATTAAAATCTCGCGAACTTTAATCGTAACAAAATACAGCCAATGATTTGAACCGGAAAGGGAATTCCTCACAAATTCCTAACCACAATGTGGTTACGAATTTGTGAATAAACCCAATAAAAATAGGTCTAGTAATTTCGTCGATTGACCCTAACGTCGTGTTACCAGATTTTTGTATATTATCAAAGTAACCATAGTTACACCTGTTGGTTAAGGTATAAATTTATGGCGATAGGATCATACAAAATTATCACCAAAGCTGGAGTGCTGTTCAGGCAAACAGAATAACAATTTTGTAAAACGTAGGTACACTATTGATAGATAGTGTGTTAGCAGACATCCAAAATGGCTGCGATGCGTGGCGTATTGTAGATTATGAGTTAACCACTTGTTATAATAAAGGCTTCTTGATCATGTAATTATATTCATTAGAGGTGTTATGATGCTGAATTGCAGCTGTATGGTGCCAGCATAACCAGTGAGCTACATGATATTAACTTAAATTGACGGCATTGCAGTCGCGAGTTTGTAAGTTTTCGGTAGCGATTTGGGATTCAGGCGCAATAGGGCCCAGCGTAGTTACGCTACTTATTTTTGATAAGTAGCGTAACTACGCTGGGCCTAGATGGATATTTCAATAATATTAGTCGTACCTCACGAAGGAAGAAAACATTTTCGCTTAAATTGGATTGTGGTATCTCTTAAAACTGAATTGGACACAATACTTGCAGAACACTGCTGCAAATCCCATATAAGTACTGCTGCTAGAATTTCTCAGCGGCGAAGTCTCAGAATTTCTAAGCGCTTTTGTAGGATTTCATTTAAAATTTTCTTTCCAAAGTCCTCGTGAGATTTTAATTAATTATGGCTAGCAGGACTTAAACTAATTAAAGAAATACGAGTGATAGAAAGAAAAAAATAAAGTTGTATTATTATGTTGTTTGAAAAGTAATTTCGTTATTTTGCGACAAAGGATTTTATTGAAGCAACCGAAATATTTAAACACCATAACACATGAACACACTTTTCCAACAGCCTGATAATAGATATAAATAGCATCAACAGCATTCCTCTATAAATGACACTAAAGAAAATAACAAACATCACGTTAGAACCGGTTTCACAGTTCTGTTTTATAGTGTAAATAGATTTTTTTTATATATTACAGGGAGCCAAACGAGCAGTCGGAGCCATTTTCATAACTACTGCACAGAGGCACAGAGGCTATGTAATGTAATGTCCTTTTAGCCGATTAAGACTACGGCGGCCGTCTCTGTAGAGACGAGCCAGATGCGCAGGACATATAGTGCACAAGTGTGCGCGCAGACACAAGTGTACTGTAACGCCGCTCTTGATACTTCGTCGGGGCGCAGCGTCCAGTTATGCGGGGTTACCTATTTGTAGATTTCCTA
>LUGF01051147.1:0-18671 GCA_001625245.1 Calycopis cecrops | reverse complement strand
ACCATTAAGCCGATCATGCTAAAACTTTGGTGCGCAGCCAGAATTTATAAATATCTTATTAATATTATAAAAGCGAAAGTTTGTATGTTTGTTTGTTTGTTCGTTTGTTTGTTACTCCTTCACGCAAAAACTGCTGAACAGATTTTCATGAAATTTGACACACACAGCAAAAAGGATGATAGTAAATTTTATTAGTATGCGGGTGGTTTTTTTATAAATTACGAGAAACCGGGGTGCGAAGATAATTATCTAACATGTTTTATTCATACTATTGTAAGGCAAGCAAGTTATCTAACTGGCTACACATTCTCATTGACATTAACATGATTGTTATACATGCGTTGCCCTCTCGTTCTTTTCCCCTCTACTTACAGAAATATTTACCCCTTTGTTTAATCATAAATCATTCTAAGCCCATAATCTGTGTTACAAATTATCCATTTAATCATATGCTAGTATTAAACCAACATCAATAACTATAAGCTTAAAATTAAAGCATGATCCAACATTAATTATTTCGGACATAAAATACGACGTAACGCCCAAAAGGGCATTACGCGTGTCTTATCTATATCACGGACCGAGGGTCAGAAGACGGTTGAAATGGGAAAGTCATATCGCCAACGGTCAGCGGAATTCACGTATCTATTCACTTTTATTTCAACCGCTCAACCGTGAGTAATGATTAAAACGGCATTTAAAATACACGAGATCGGCATAGTGACAGCTGTGCAAGAGGAAGGAGATACACGCATCTGTTTATCTCTTTGCGGATGTCTATGGGCGTCGGTAGTCATTAAAATGGCTTCGACTGCTCGTTTGTCTCTCTATACCATCAATAACTGCCTACATACACCCCGCGCGAAACGCGACAGCACAGCTGTCACTTACTACACTACGTCGGTCTCGTGTAAGCGTATAGGTACCTCCCTGGTCGTGCCGGCCCAATTTGGCCACATGCATGCATGCAGCGTGGCACTACCTCATCCTAAATTTCCTCTCGTATGAACATTTTATTATTAGACTGGCAGTTTTTTTTCATAATTTTACGATTAAACTTAACCCTACAAATCGCAAGTAAATCACACTAAATTAAATATCCAAATAAGGAACATTAAATAATACCATTTACAAATTGTTAAAACTAATTATTTTCTGTTTAACTTGATCCCTATGTGCATAATTAATTAATTTGATGAAATTTCACACAAAATGTTAATTACTGTTAATTATATCAAATATTATACCGATGAGCGAACGAATGAGACATATATGACGTCATAGGTAGAAAGGTTAAATAAATATGAGGTATTAAAAATATAATATTCCTTTTAAGGTGAGTAAAAAACATTTATGAAGCAGTGTCATTACATGACAGAACATGTGTAGCATGTACAAGTAGCTTTTTCGTTTAATGTTCTGGATGATACTACCATACAAATATTTATACTTAATATAATGATGGCATACCAAAAAAAAATTTTTTTTTCAAAATCGTGAAGTCTGTTATCGTGCACATAAGAGTTCGTGCTTTTAGCACGAACTCTTATGTGCTCATCATTATTTTGTATTTTAGAAGTTATAAGTAAGTTATAAAACCTCTCATGTACTTATGTATACACAAAAACACATATTATGTGCAAATAAAATATTGGAACTATTGGAAAACTGGGGGTTTTCAGGTCGATGGTTTATTTGATTCCTGTAAAATTGATTGTTTTAATTTGGCAACGACGATGTTATGTTTAGCTTCTCCTAATATGGATATACATATATCAGATAATAACTATAAACCATAAACGCAACAATTTACCCCTAACTCTACTATAAAGAAATGCGAGTGCCTCTTACAAATAGTGCACTAAATCTTTAAAGAAAATAGTAGTAGTATTTTCGAGTGCAGTGGGCTTGTTCCAAATAATTTAGCTAATTGAATCTGTCCGCATAATAACAGCAGCGCCTTAATAGTGTTTTCACATTTCCCGACCCGATAACGACATTGTTATGGTATCGACTCCAATATCAGGACAAGTAAAATGTATGTAATATTAAGTTCGCTTTCAGATTGTTTGTACCTACATCGATAGTGGGATATATAACTTAGTACATTTTGGTCGTTTCGGCGAATATGAAACTGCTCTAATTCTTACGTAGCGACGACATGACCAATTCAATACTATGTACTTGAGTCTATTTGATTACTATCTAAGCTTATGTGTAGTTGTAGACAGGCTGGTAAATAACGTTTTGAAAGTGAATAGCGTAGATATTAAGTCATTGAGTGTCGTACCTATTGGAGGATCACTCCGAAGAGGCAAACAAGCAGTCCAGTCAACAGATGTATGGCGATGTATGCTTCAACACGGGGAAATGCAGATGTGCTGCCCAGTACTAGATATATTGTCTTTTGGCTCCTTTCTCGACATATGAATATCGAGTTTAGACTTTTCTGTAATCTGCCTGTATCCGTCTATATGTAAATATTGCAAAAAACATGTCATAATAAATTAATTGATCAAATTAATAGAGATAGCGCCATGCTGTATGGCAGCTTAATCGGTTCAGAGCTATCGGGAAAGTACATATATTATGTAGATAAAATAGAAACGGGAATCAATTTGAACCCAATAATTTTTATTTAAGTATTATAAATACTAATATTTTTTTTGGACAATATCTGTGGACTTTTTACATACGTTTGCCTAGCCCCATGCTAAGTATCGTAAGGACTTGTGTCACGGGTACTAGGCAACGGAAATATATTTGATATGTTTCATACATTTAGGAATTTTTATGTAGGTATATAAGATTTTTATTATAGAAATACATATAATGTATAGATAAACATCCAAGACCTAGGCGGGATTTGAACCCGATGGCCCCCGGCACAACATTCACCGCTTATCCGATCCTTGAACCACTGCACCAGTCTGGTCGTCTTATCTATTATGAATAAGTTTTAGATTCCAAATGTTTTACAGCTATACTGCTACTTCTACTATCATAAACACTTATCACCTTTTATCGGTTCTGTGTCAAATATAGGGCTGAGGCTTTGATTTCGAGATCAGATATTGCACGGCTATCGTCTTATCAATGGTCGACAAATACTTCGTATTCCCAAACAAGGTCTCCACTTCAAAACTATATTGGCCTTTGTGCCATCTGAATGTTGTGACCAGCCCATCACTGCATAAACTAAATGACGTAAGTCTTGTGAATCCCCTTTTCCATTAAACAGTAAGCATGTGTGTTAGTAGCCGGTGGCCCATGGAGGTGAAATGAAATGAAATGAATGAAATGAAATGAAAATATTCTTTATTGCGCACATTATAGACAAAAAAAAAGCAGTACAGTGCAAAAGAGGTGGGAGGAGAAGGGAAGGCAGCGCATCTGTATAGCCTCTATGCGGATGTTTGTGGGCGTCGGTAGTCATGAAAATGGCTCCGACTGCTCGTTTGCCCTCCTATATCATAANNNNAAAAAAAAAAAAAAAAAAAAAAAAGCATACCACGTTAAAATGCCCTTGTATCTACAGTAAACTATTTTATAGCCTAAAAACTAAAATATTTTATACCCATAATTATCGGACAATAGTTATGCAAACCTTCTTCCCTCTTTCCCTTCAAAGGGCCTCTGAAAACTTACAAACCACTCGAAATGTTAAAGTGTAGCACTTAGCTGCGGTGCTATGAAGAATGTGGAATGTAGATAAGTCATACATTTTAACAAGTGTAGTATCACTTACAATCGCCACCATGTTATCTAGGGTAGACTGCTATGGTTCACTATTTTCTACATCAAATTAAAATTAAGTTCTATAAGCAATATAACACTTCCAAACACTGAAGGTGATGAAACTACCAACGAAATTAAAGATTTAATTTGTGTTAGTTGTACGTTACAGATTATTCTTAAATTTAATACAATATTTAAAAATAACTTGGAATATTAGGCTAGGTCTGCAGCTATCCAGCTATGAAGATCGGGCATAAAAAGATCTCCGGACGCTGTTTACTAAAATAACTGCAAAGACGGCAGTAGCTGGAGGCTTGTTTACATTTTAATGTATACTTAAGATTGAAATATGGGCCTGCAGATACTTTTATGATATTAATAACATTCCGCACATTGTACTTGATAAAATGTAAATTCGTTTTGTGGAATAAAAAATGGAAATTACGAAATCCACTTGTTCCATAGCTTGAATAAGGAATATGCATAAGTTTTGTACAATGTTATTTTTTTTGTTTCTATTAAACAACTTTTTTTCTTTCAAAGTATAATATAATATATTTTTATGGTATAGGGGGAAAACATGCAGTCGGAGCTATTTTCACAACTTCCGACATAGACATCCGAATAGAGGCAATACATACAGACAAGCTGCCCTTCTCCTTCCACCGCCTTGGGCCACATGGTACTTACACACCTCACGAAACGCAAAGCACAGCTGTCACTTTCCGCTGGTTTCGTATAAACGAGAATTACCTCCGCGGTCGTGCCAGCCCTATTCAGCTGCATACAAGTATGCAGTGTGGCACTACCTCTTACAAAAAGCTGTATAGTAATATTGTAATTTATTATACACTGTAATATATTAATGTTTATTCACAAAATACATTAGAAAGGAGTAGGTATTTTATATGTATGTATTCTTACTTACATACCTTACCCTACCTTAATTATATTATGACGTACATGTATGTCTACAATTGTCACGTATAGATGAAACGATGTTGATGCAATTTTCTGAAAAAATCTTTTTATATTCATGAAAAATTAACTTTTACTTTATTTTTCAATCTTAGGCCGGTTATATAGTTAATAAAAAAATTATGTTGAATATACGTTTTGAGCATTGTCCTTTCATAGGTCTAGCTCAACGGTAAGTACTCTAGATTTAGGGAAGTGTGTTAATTTATGCAAGTTTTGTGCACGAAATACGAGTTAGCACACTGGTGTTTACATAAATTCTGCTTGATTCTTAAAGTCGTTGTCGAGGAAAATGGTCTCGACAGGTAATTAAACAGAGTGACATACAGACGAACAACAAAGTGATCCTATAAATGTTCAATTTTTGCATTTTCATATGTGGAACCCTAAAATACACAACGCAAACATATTATTTAATGATACCAAAACCATGTTTACACATTATAATATTAATTAAGCTCTTTACCCACCTCCTACGTATTTAATTAATTAGATGTAATCAATATACAATAATAATTATTGATAATTAACAGGTAGGCTACTAATTATAATGTGTATTCAATTTGAATGACATAAATCAGATAGACAACTTAACGCAATATACAGATATCATTCTAGTTAATTTGCGTCAATAAATTAATTCCAATCAAAATTTTTGAAATATGATTTTTTTTTCATTCTAATTTTGCGTAACTAGGACCTTGTCCGTTTTTTGCTCCATCTTTTAAAATTTACAGCACAGTAGGTTTTATTGTGGTTTCTTGATACATATTATAATATTAGACCACTTGAACACTTTATAATTTTATGAACAGTAGACATTTTCATAGTTATTGACTAATCTCTTTCTCAATAAGCACTATGACATATTTTATAGATAATTGCGTGATCTACAGTTTCATTTCATGCATTTATTTAATACACAATAGGTACCACAGTGATAAAAATACAAAGTACATATGTTTTTACTTATTTGAGACATTCGCGTTTGTTACAGATATTGTAGTTACTACATTTAACATGAATCGAACACAGTGAGGGTAGATGCGTCTATTTCTCATTTATAATGGGGGCAGTGTTTGTATCAATTTCACATCACAGCAGCTGTCACTATTTGGCAACAGTCGGCTCGTGACCACAGCCGATGTAAGCCAGTCGAAACGTCGAGCAAAGGTATATGTTTTGACTAGTATTAATAAGTGTCTTACCGTGTTAAACCCCGTAAAGCATCTACAATACTTATGTTTTAGTACTAGGCACATGCATATTTTTTCCTGCAGACTTGTGACTGATAGAGACTTTCTGATTACGTTTATCGTTATTTTGAACATTCCGACTAGTTTTCAGCTTTATGTAAATGCATGTAACCTTAACCAGGTGATATTGATGTAATCAAGCTTTATACGTCATTTGAAGCGTAAATCGCTAATCTTGGCTTTACTTAATGATGTAGAAGTGTATATTTCTCTGTTAATGTTAGAAGAGCAAAATTTGTTTAAATCAGATTAAACATCTTGCACGATATTCGATACTATCGATCACGACGGGTGAGTAAAATGGGGCATTAAAGTTACAAGCAGAGTTCGAAATTTTTTATACCAACGCCTGTTTGCACTTTGAGTAGCAGGAAAAATGTCGCATTTTATATCATAAGAAGATTAACAAGCAATTTGACTGTCTACCGACGTCCATTAGCATCCGCACACACCGTTCCGCCTCCATTTTTTTTAACGCAGGCAAAGTGCTTTTAGGCACCGTCCAACCGGCTCTAGTGAGCCGGAAGGGTTTGTCGGACTCGGCACGGGGCACCTACCGACTAAAAACCACTGCGAGAGCCTTCGGTCGCTATGTTGGAGTACCCCGGATTTATCAGCAACAGGGCAGTTCCGCCTCCATCACCCAATACTATCTAACAAACAACTGGCTACTAAAAACAACAAGAAAAGCAACAGCTTAACCATAACTTTCAAGGCAGTACAATATGAGCGAGAGGTAGCTCGTGTCGGCCTAATTTGACTGCAATACAGAAGGTAAGTATACAAGACCATCTCTTCAAGTATCCGTTCGTTTGCCCATTGAAGGGGAGGGGGGAGTAAGAACGGCAACAAATCTGCATTACTATCATGCGGGTGTGTGTGTTTGTTTGTGTGTGTGTCTGTGTGTGAGTCCCCATACATAAAAAAAAAACTCAATACTATTAAAAAACCCGCTGAATATTATTCGTACGCCGACATACCGCACTAATAGCTCTATCCCTGAGTGCTTGGGAAGTATTTTTGCTCTTAAAATTCGCGTACATTAAATTCACTGCTCTCCATTTACGTTTTGTTCCTTCAGTATTAGGACTGTACTATAATGTTACGGATAGTTATATGACGCTGTTATTTAAGGAGAAAGAAAACAAAAGTTCAGAAGAGGTAATATTGACGGCAACAAATATTCCGTATAAAACTTTAAATAAATTTACTAACATTATTTACTTAATAGCTATGTAGTAGTAATATCGTTTGATATATAATCAGTAATCACCTCTAGAGTGGCTCGTGATACAATGTAATATATCTACTGTACAGATACACATACACACACACATACACATATACACTGCTGAGCGCTCCGTGTCAGTGGCGGGACCCACATCAGGAGTTTTAGTCTTACCAAAAGATAGTGGCCATGGATCCTCCAGCTCGTTCATCATACGCTGACGCCAGTCTATCGCTCTTTGCTTGCTTTACAGCTACTTAGTGTGTGGAATATTTTGAGCGGTGATGCTTCCTTCGGATCCTTGAGTACTGTCGTAAGCCCTCCGACGTCCTGACCTGACAGCCGACGTTGGTACCTAGGAGATCCACACTACCGCTAGCAAGAACAGAAAGGCAAGAGAAGCCGGCTATCGCTACTGCAGCATCAAGGGACGTCTCCAAAGAGCTAGTATACAATAGAGGGCTTCATATTCACCCAATGGTTTTACTCGCATTTCCCTAAGGGACAAGAGGTATTGCATAAACATTATTGTGGTAACGGGACATTAAAGAAACAAAAGTATCTTGCTATATTAAATTATATATAAATATGTTATATTTATATATATGTAAATTGTATTACTATATTATGTTTATATCTTGATATACCCCTAATTATATTTCTTTACTAAGCTACGATATTGTGGATATGATGGTTATGCTACGCGCTACGACCCATGCATTACTTGCTATAATTACGTATAATACGTATATCCGTAGCACGCGCATTATGTAGTTGCTACACTGATGGACTCGTTTAAAGTAACAACCATGGAGCAAAAACAAAGCTGTTCTCTTTACCTGCCCCAGTTAGAAACTTATTGTTATTACCACAGAAAAGAAAAAACTCTATTAAACTTTTCTCCATGGTAACAACTAACAGTCCGCGTAGTATTTAGTTACACAATTATGTTCATTAAAATATTATCATTTATTTATATATATTAGTAACTACGATCCCGTCCGACATATTATATGACGTAATATCGACACTCAGTTACAATGTGCTTTTACTTCTTAGAACAAAGATCGCAAGTGGAGCTCAAAAAGGTGAAATTTCAAGCATGATGCGGATCTCATTAGATGTGTACAAAATTTATTATTACTGAGATTTTACCACGTTAAAGTATTATAACTAATAACATTTTCAGTTAGGTGCTACTGTACAAAAATTGGCTTTATTTAATATATTTACAAACATGTTATGTAAAATGAAATTACGTTAGTTACATACTCTATTAATCTGGATAGTAGTAAAATGTCTTAAAAATTATGAACCACATACAAGAGTATTATTTTTTCGGAACAATCATCAAACAAAATTGACTGAACATATTTTTGTTTCCGGATTCTTCTTTATAAGTAAGTATGTACATAATATACGAATATAAAATGCAGTCACGAAGAAATTGTTTTAAAGCAAAAGGTTTATGTACACAAGATTTATATACATTAAAAATAATATGATTATTTTGTTTGTGAGCTGGTTTTTTTTTTTTTGGTATAAAATGTTTTTTTTTATTTTATGTCCTGTGTGTGTTAAGTGTAAATACAAAAATATTATGTATGTATACATCAATACAACTGTCATATCAAAGTTCCATGCCCACCATCTCGATATTCCGAAATGTAGTACTGTGCGGTATAAACGCCATTTTTTACCGCGTACAACAGTACTATGGAACCAGCTGGCTTCCTCGGTATTTCCGATCCGATGCGACTTAGAGATCTTCAAGAAAAGAGCATTCCTCTTCCTTAAAGGCCAGCAACGCGTCTGCAAAACACCTAGTTTTGCGGATGTCTATGGGCGGCGGTAGTCACTAAACACCTGCTCGTTTGCCCCTTATACCATAAAAAAAAATCTCAGCCCACCCGTGGCCATGGTTGCTGTAAAGATTCTGAAATATCGAGATTATAAATAACCGCGATAGAAAGTCAACAGATATTTATTATTATTATTATTATAATGCGTTAATGTAATCCACTCAAATACATATTGTATGCACGAGACACGGCGAACTCTTTCATTTTATTTATAAAGTTATTTTACTACAGAAACTATATATGATATAATTGTGAACCCTAAATCCACCGGAATGAAAATAATACTGTAGAATAGTGACTGTAGGTATAGTGTATGGCTACGCTATTGGCTAGATATAGTTCTTTTATAATAAAATGGAGCAAACCAGCAGTCGGAACCGTTTTGAAGGTTACAGACGCCCGTAAATATCCACTTAATTACTTTGCAAACGTGGTGCTGTCCTTTTGTCCTTCTGTCGAATGTACTGCAAATTACCGTAGATCTATCCTGAAGTGCCGGTTAGGATCGGGTGAATTGTAATAATGAAACTCCACTGGTACATCTATTTTTACTTTAAAGTAATAAAATATAGGTACTTGAAATTTACAATTACATGAAGTGACCTGAATATATCTTCTTATAATATAATATATAACATTTCATCTAAAATGGTATTTTCAGTATTGATTGTCCTTCTTGAAGTTCATCTATAAACGCAGATTCATCAAAAGTTTTAATTATAATCAATTATATCTATGCACTTACATTATTGTGATCTTGTTTGTAACGAATGACTTTTCACCTTCCGTGCTTAAGGCTTCATCAATCACTGTCACCAGAGGAT
Organism: Calycopis cecrops; assembly: GCA_001625245.1. Classification (NCBI taxonomy): domain Eukaryota; kingdom Metazoa; phylum Arthropoda; class Insecta; order Lepidoptera; family Lycaenidae; genus Calycopis; species Calycopis cecrops. The sequence continues at coordinate 8,785 of LUGF01051147.1, read as the reverse complement.
TAGTAAGCTTAATGTATAGAGTAAGGTGAGTAAGACAAAGCCCATGAGAATTAATCCTAGTCTATATAATATAAATGACTATTAAGTAATTTATGGGTTAGAAAAATTGAACTGTAATTAACTAGGAAAACCTTCTGCTGATAATAAACGCTATTTCATTTCTTTGTTAAACTTGACTGGAATGCAACAAATGAACAATAGTTTATCTCTCTACAAAGAATACTATTTTTACGTATAAAAAATGATGATGATAAATAGATTGATGTGGCATTTTCCATTCAGTTTAGTTGTTTATAAAAACATTGCCTATTTTTTTTGTGAGTAATAAAATATAACTTCGTGTTTGTTCACGGCCTTGTCTGGTTTAACTAAAAAGCCTTGAGTGGGTGCCAAGATATTTGTGGGTAATTTATTATGAATTATATAATATTATGTATTTTCTAGGATAAAAGTACATTGATATTATTTTGTTTTATATGTTGAATAGTAAACTTATCATCATTGTTACTATTTACAGTAATCATACAAAACAATTACACTGTATTTACATATCAATACGCAATAAAATAGTTTTAATGAATATTTGTTTATTGAAAGGTACATAGTATAAACTTAATTTTAGTTCCATACTTTAAATTATTTATTTAACTTTATTCTCTTTAGTCTGACAGACGGATCTTAATCTGTTTGCTAATGCCACTTCATGAACCTAAAATAATCATTTAAGAGTACTAAAATCATAAAATTTCGCAAGAGGTGAAAATATAAAAAATACAAAATCAGATGATGGAAAATCCGTAACTTAATTTCGAGCAATAACAAAGTCGGATACTTTTAATGCGATAAAAAGATGCAGATCCGACATTGTTAATTGCTACGGTTGATTTATAGTTATATCACAGAAAATAACCATTAGAAACTTATATTTGTAGTTCTTATCAAACAAAATGAGTAAATACGCCCGCAGATGTAAGTTTACCAACTTTTATTAGTGGTCATGTTCGTACCTTTTTCTATTTCGTCTATCTTTTGCTACTCATGCTCGTCTTATTTAAAACTAAGCAAGCTTGTTTACTCACACGGTATTTATTTCTCGGTCTTTGTTCAGTAGGTTTAGAAATACAGTATTTTTTTTTTTATGATATAGGAGGACAAACGAGCAGCCGGAGCCATTTTCGTGACTACCGACGCCCACAAACATCCGCACAGAAGCTATACAAATGCGCTGCCCTCCTTTCTCCTCCCACCTCCATGGGCCACCGGCTACTTACACACCGCACGAAATGCGACAGCACAGCTGTCACTTTATATACACACACACTCACAGTATATTTAATTTTTTTCTATTAATTTTTGTGACCACATGCCAGCGTTCTGTCATTCTCATATTAACATAAATGCTACTCGTATACATATTATTAATGATTTTACACTTTTTGTTTTTATAGGCATACGAACAGTAGGAGTTATTTTCATGACTACCGACGCCCATATACAACCGCATAGAGATAAACAGATGCATTTCCCTCCTTCCTCCTCCCACCTACATAACCTCCCGCTACACCGCACGAAACGCGACGACACAGCTGTTAAATTACGCCGATCTCGTGTAAGCGAGAGGTACATCTCAGGTCATACCGGACCCCAAAATAACTATACAATTCTAGGGGTAAGAACTAGTTAGTATTATCAGCATTGGCAAGTGAGGTGGAGGTGAAGCCATTTATATTCGCTCAGATAATGACTTGTTTAAAATTATTGACAAGACGCAATATTCTAAATCTGCTGAATATAATATTTCAATTAAAATATATTATTATCGAAATAAATTGCTAATGCTTACATTTTTCTAAATATTTAACATAAATTTCGAAATAAATCTTATCTTATCATGAATTATTTCCTTGGTTTCAATAGCTTGCATAACAATCACTATATTATGACCTACCAACACGTAATAGTTAAAATATTCTCACGATTTTCATGTTTCTTAATTAAAAGTAATTAATTTTCTCGCCTGTACACTTCACTCTGATTTATCTTCGTTCAATGTTAATATTCTACCAGCTTCTATTACGCATCATTTTTGAAATATCGAAATGTAAATTTTATGTCGGATTCTGACATTAATAACTCATATTATTTTATAATATATACGCATTTAAATAAATTCATACGTAATTAATATAATTATTAAAAGTTAAGTGAAGAAAAGCAGCAACTTAAATGTAATATTTCTGTTGCACAGAAGGAGATAATCATACCGCAAGATTATACGTGCTTAATAATTATGGTATGTTTTTTAGGCATGATTATCATCGATGCATTGCAGCGGCATGACTCGATATAACTAAGAAAGTACCCTCAATTTACAGAATATAATAGTAATAATAATCGTGGTCATGAATTTATGATTAGGCATCCGGATTCATATATGTACGTGAGCTATGTATTAAAAGCATGGACGGGCAATTGATCACAATTATGGAGTGCAAGTGACTATAGACATATTCAATGATATAAAAATAAATACAGGATTCCACAATAAACGTGTAAAAAAACACGAATGTAGGGTTTTATTTTTACTCATAAATTTAATTTGGTCGAGTAACCATGCGTATTCACGGAAATCATATAAAGTACAATGACATGGAATATGTTATTGGGCAAATATACGATTTAACAACAAAGGGTTACTCCAAATTGAACAATGTAAATTTTAAATAGGAAAAGTACTGGCTTATCGACTTTCCTTTGTTACAGGTTATTTTTCGGGAGAACGCAGTGAGCAATAAATGCTCCCGTATGCCTGTATATCATTTTGAATTATTTTTCGGTACAGTTGATAAATTAGCTATATACTATGTACAGTCACGAGCAATAATATATATACACTTTAGTACCTTGTCATAATTTGTATTTTTGAAATTCCATAATATTATTGCTCATGACTGTAAAATATTATATAAGTTGCATAGTAAAAATGAAATGAAAGGACATACAGACAAACATTCATTTATAGATCATATATATAGATAATACATTTGTTCAGTTCTAACCTGGATTTATTGCGCAGTGGAAGGAACGATATACTCAGGGCACAAATCAGAATGAACCTTGTCTGCGATTACGCAGAGCTAAACTAAACTTAAAATTAATGCAATTACCTTGCGTATCTGGAGACCGGCTTAATATATCATATTACTATATAAAACCTATGGCCATAAATTTCACACATGCAATGAGATATACTTAGCTTCCGTGGAGCTGCAATCCGCCCGAAATATGAATCTTCTTAGGCAAGCCTCGTCAAGCGGGGAGGCAAAGTCTTTTATATTCAACTTATACACAAACACAAATCAATCAAAAGTTCATTTAGTTAGTCAATTAATTTACACTCCCGATAATATCAAAAGGGAAACCAACACTTAACTTAAATTAGCTATCATATACTCAAGTCTCAAATTATGTACGCGGCCGATCTCAGTGGCATCAAACAAGGCGTAACAAAAAACAATTAACTACGCGCCGATCTCTCAAGAGATTTAACAACAATATCAATATGGTTACCCGATCACAAAACTCACGCGTCAAACGACAGCGCGGCAGCGACCGACGCGGCCTCACGCGGCCCACACCGGTATTACATATTGATTACATTAATTACGCGGAACACGCTTAGATGGCAGTCATATGGTTCAGAACAACATTCATGTCTGTGAAACAGTGGAAACGCACATACAAAATTTTAACTCAATCGGTCAAGGCGTTTAGTAGTTGAGCAGCAGCAGCAGCGCCACCTACCGGATCCAATTAATTGTTTAAGCATTCAGGAATCCATCAAAATACCCATATAAAATTTTAACCGAATCTGTTCCGCCGTTTAGAAGTTCACCCGTTTTCCTATGGGAATGATGCATTTTACCGTGGTAAAAATAGCCTGTGTTAATCTGTGTTCAAATGCTGAAAAAATTCAAATGATGAAATCGGTCCAGTACTTTCGGAGCCTATTCGTTACATACAAACACACACACACACATACAAACAAATCTTTCCTCTTTATAATATTAGTATAGATAGTACTTTTACAATAGGCCGGACCCAAAAAAAAATTAAACCGGATTATGCTGCCATGCTCCTGAAACATAAGTGCGCAATTAGTGATGCTACAGATATCCTAAAAAGGAAAGTAGGTTAGACGCGCTCAAGCAGTTTTTGTATCTTAATATTTAGGGTAATGATATATAAAATGTAAGGAAACATATCTTCGATACAACCATGTTTTTGAATTATTCGTGTGTAGTTTATAATTAGTGCAGTATTAGGTAATGTACAAATTATTAACTATTTATTTATTATAAGACATCAATTCCTCTACATACTTTTTAGTTGCAGACACCTGTAAGCTACATTCATTAACTGGGAACCAATTTATGAGTAATAACTTTCTACTCATAACATAAGATATGTGTTTTTCGTATTTAATATTTGAGTACACTCTCGCTATATTTATACTTAATCAGCTAAAGCTTTTGTGTAAAAGTTTCACAATCAACGTCTACCGCCGTCGCCATTTTCTTTTGTTAACATCCGTTTTCATCTTCAACGTTTAAACAAGTATTCAATTGCAAAAAGTGTTTACCTATTATCGGAATTTCATAAAAGATATTTATTTCCACAGCCCGTGATACGTTATAATACTTATTGGCAATCAATGACTTTCAAGTTTTTTTAATATTTACATATAATATTAAACTTACATTCACAAGGTCCCTTAAGTCATTTTACGATTGATAACTAAGTTCTCACGTATTTTTTTAGGCAATACTTTGTTCGGAGTCTTATTAAAAATAAGAGTGAAGATAAACTTTTGCGACATAACTTTTTATAATTACAGTACAAAATTTAATGAACGTTTCATTCTTCATTGATCTTTTTCGACAGTAAAATTTAAATAATTAAATGACTCACATAGAAGACATTCGATAAACTACTTAGCTATATAGCGAATTTCGTGGATTAAACAAGATTTTACTCTGAATTATGAAATTAAATTCTATATTGTTGTATTGAATCATGTTCCTATTTATTAGCTATATTGTTATTCTTTTAGGCACTCTATTTATATTAACAATATATATAGTTGATTCTTACAGTGCGTCGGTAAGTAAAGATGGCACGAACAACAGCTCCAATAAGAAATTTATTAGATGTAGTTTGACTGAGTTTGTTTCGCCGGTTCTTCTCAGGACAGGGCTAGGGTTGAACCGGTGGTAGATTTAATTGTTGACGTTCAAAAAGTAATTCCTGTAACTCTATTTTGAATAAAAACTTTTCCATTTTCATTTTCACAGAATATCCATTTTTTATGCTTGCTTTTGTATGTGTTAATCAAATATACTAATCGGTACACTAAATTAAAAAACTGTTTTGAAAATAATTAATTACGTACCACTTTTACTTTTTATATTAAGTCAGCATGATATTAGATTTAATTTAATTAACGATCATTAATAAAGTTATCACAAGATTATCTCCGCGAAAAAACTAAGTTACTTTATTTTGCAAGTGTAATAAATATTTCGTGGATGTTTTCTCGTTCTGCTCTACTGGTTAATGCCTTCAAAGAGCATAATATATATTCTCGCTAGACGTCTCCATAAAGTAGGCCACACACGTAACGTCTCACCGTACGGAAATCAAGAGACAGGTATTCCATTCTGAGATCGTTACGCAAGTAAATTTATACATAGGCGTAAGTGACCTGTGAGGAATCGAATGTTTAGCTGAACGCCATACGTTATACCTGTGCGTGTGTGGTGAACTTCGTTCGCCTGCGCAGTTCGATCTAATAGTTTTTTTTTTACTTTATAAGATACTTTAAAAGAAACTTTTATTATATATATTGTCTTGTCGATTAATGTAGCAGTCGCATTTGCCGACGAATGTTGTTGTCACATACTGCTAACGAATGTTGCATTCTCATGCTGGAAAAGTATTTTTCTGATACCTGTATGCTGCTGATACTAAATAAATGCAAATATAATTCTAAAAAAATCATATTTTACTGCACTAAACTTGCGACTTTTTGCTGATGCTGCTGACCATATTGATGATGTCATGATTGCACAAGAAAAACAAAGAAATGTACTCTGTGCCAACATTCAAATTTCTTTTTAACATTGCCCGTAACATATTCAATAAATATATATTCAATAAATTTATTAAATAAAACATTTCAACTTCTTTTTACTTATAGTAATTGCATGTTTTTAGTATATAAGCATAACTATTACCCACTGGATCATTGGAAACTAACAGGTAAGTGAGGCTACCATGATTATGCTGGCCTAATTCGGCTGCAATACAACATGAGACATCCTTTTACAGAATACTGACTATATTACGACTGAGCGTCTTGTGGCCACCAGCCTACAACAGGTGCGCAGTCTGCGGAGCACAGGTTATACCTGTACCGATGTATCTGTGCGTTTCACATAGGCTACGGTGTACAGAGCGATAAACAGTAGGGTAAACCGTAATGTGTGTGGCCGGCTTAAAAATAAGGAGACTTTAATAAGCAAAAAGTTTCAATGTTTTGTTTTATAAATTTCAGTAAATTTTACTAATCAGATTTGGAATACTAATTTGTAACGCCATTAATCCTTCTATATAAATAAAAAATGCTTTTTTTGTACATATTGATAATATGGACACATATATATACATTGATATATATAGTTAACATTGATAATATGGATATATATACCTTTGACAAACAAGAATAACGGACGGACTAAAAACAAGTGAATGTCAACAAAAAGCGAATTTACGCAGTTGATAACTCAACCTCTTCTAACTCTACATTACTCTACTCTACATTCTAAATATACCAAAGCTAGCTGAGCCGCTTACTTACCTATACCTACAAAAAATAACATTATTATAGCCGCAACTTTACATCATTCATAATGAGCGAGTCCAACGACCTACTTCCGGCTATGCCCGGCTATCTCGAATGAAGTGCAGTTGTAAAACTACCTACTACTATGTCTTTGTACGTATACTACAATTTCGTCTGTGAAATTCCTTAGTCTTTTATACCTCTTAGATTTTTATGACACGTAAGGTAATTTATGTCCCCTACGAACGTTTGACGAGAAGCGCTGATCAAATTAATTCTAACGAAGCTTAAAAGGATCGCCATTCGTCATACTTAGCTACTTTTTCAAGTGTGTGTTGGTACGATCACTTACTTGATTTATAATTTTTAATAATATCTTAGATCATAATTTGTTTGTTAGACTTTTAAAAAATTAAAACAAAACTAATATAAATAGATTTAGAATACCAGGAACAATATAGTGAAATCAGGTATCAAGAGTTATTATAGGTTTAGGCCTACGTTACATTTGGCAAACCAAGTTGAGGTGCTAAACATAGCTAGTTATATTATCTTAAATCGGTTAAGTTACTGTAATAAAATAATAATTATTAAAAAACAAAAAACCCGACAATAAACTATTAGATAGACAGAAAATAACCACTAACTAAAAAGGAAAAACTAAGTTCTATAATTTAGTGTGTAGAGTATACAGTACACCGTACATTATATTTTATTCGATACTTAGATAAACAACAGACATATTTAAATGCATTAAAAATAAAATTTATACGTTAAAAATTAACGCAGACGGGACAAACAAATCTATAATTAGTACAATCTGTATTGGCTATAGACTATATACATATACATAGACTATAGAAATGGTACGAAATAGCCCTTTTTTCTGTAAGTATTATTTGAGAGAAAAATACCTATATTCTTGGCTTTACAAGCCTCATTCTGATGCAGCTGACTGCACCAATGCTAATAAATCTTATAAAACTGCTAGATCTAATATAGCAATCACATAACCGTTAAAAGCTTCAAGTCATCTACTTAAGAATAAAATCCGAATTTAAAGGCAATTACAACGGCGGGACGGGCGTTTAAGGTTTTATGTGGAAGGCTTTTTAATGACATTATTCATTTAACTAAAGAAGCGACGATATCGAGAAAGATTAAACATGAAGACAGTAAAATTTTATATCGGTTTAGATTTTTCAGCAGTTTGCGTTACAACTGCGAGTTGATCTGGATAATGAGAACCTTTGTAATTTTAATGTAATTCTCTTCCTCATTAGGCGAAGATTTCAATCGGATGCTAATATCTATAACTATTGATTACTCATAATATCAGTTATGAATAACCATAATAGACGCAATATAGACGAATTGTATTCAACTGCTCGCATGACATCCAAGTGGTAAATTATATCGATAATCCCATATTTTAAATACAGAAAAATAAGGTTTTAAGGGGCAGTTGATTATAAGACACTCATGAAACAACTTTTTAAGTTTATTGAGAGGTAGTATCACGTTAATTGGCAACTTGCCTACATGACTAAGGTAGAACCTGTCGCGTATATAATATCACAAATTGATAGCTATACTGTCACGAATTTAGTAAGAGATTGTGCCACGCTAGAACTCAGCCGAATTTCACCGGCATGAACCGGGAAGTACCTCTCGCTTACCGAAACCGGCGTAGTGACAACTGCGCTGTCGTGTTACATGCCGTGTCAGTCAGCAAGTGTCGTGAAGGTTGGAGGAAGAAGGAGGACAACGTGTGGACATCTGCAGTTTATACAGATGTAAAAACTCTATGCGGATGTCTATAGACGTCGGTAGTCATGAAAATAGCTTCGCATGTTTGCCCCTTATACTATAAAAAAACGC
>LUGF01051146.1:92928-107839 GCA_001625245.1 Calycopis cecrops | reverse complement strand
GTGATGCCTGAACATACAGACAGACAGACAGACAGACAAAAAATTTTTTAATCGCATATACGGGTTTGGTATCGATCCAGTAACACCCCCTGCTATTTATTTTTTCAATATTTTCAATGTACAGAATTGACCCTTCTACAGATTTATTATATAGTATAGATATAGATAATATAAATGTTCTCTATTTAACTATATTATTTTTATAATATAATTAATTTAATTTTTTAATTTTATAAAATTAAATATTATAAAATTCTTATAAATACCTACTGGCTTTTACGTGTCCGCCATAATTTTTAATGTATCCTAATATGTATGTATTCTAATGCCTCTAAGAATATTTATATAATATTTCATGATGACCTGTTAAGTCACTTTGGCATGAAAGCGTAACAAACATACTTACATTCACATTATTAACATTACTGGCTGTGCCCCGCGGTTTCACCCGCGCGTTTAATTTCTAAGAAATTGACATAAACTTCAACACCCTCTCTCACCCCCTTAGGGGTTGAATTTCTAAAAATCTCCTCCGCAGAAGTCTATGTCATAACATACCTGCACGCCAAATTTCACCCCGATCCGTTTAGTCATAGATCACTATGTCAGTCACTTAACATTTGAGTTTTATATTATGTTACGTAGTTATATATTTATTACCAATATAGCTATTATTTTTACTTTTATTTAATAATAATTAATTGATATTTTATTACTATTCTATTTTCTTTCCTAAGGACCTAATTTTCCGTACTGTTCGCCTTTACCTGTAGGAAATGTGAAGCAAATATAGAGATGATTAAACGTAAATTTTTAATTCCGTCCCTTTGTAGCAAACAAAATAATACTTTAATGAGAATTACGCAGCGGTCTGTAGAGCTAGGACAATAGAGCGACTCAGTTGATTAAAACCTAAACAGGTTGAAATAACTGTTAGAGGCGATTGTTGGGAATTACAAAGGTTGTTCTACCTTTGTCGTGTTCTTTTCGAATTCATTGATGTGTGGTTTTGTGTTATTGTGTCAGTGTGTTGGAATGTATTGATCGTCGAAGATGAAATGAAACGAAAAGTTTTTATTCGAAATAGAATTATAAAATTTTTTTTAAACGTCAAATATTATCTACTACCATTTCAACTCTGGTCTTGATCTGAGTATAACCAACGAAAGAAATTTAGGGGGGATTATATAACATTAAAATATCAAAAACAGTGAAGAGAAAAAGAGGGAATCAGAAGCAGAATTAAGCCGGCACGACCGTGGAGATACTTCTCCCGTACACGATACCGGCGTAAAGTGACATATGTCGCGTTTCGTGCGGTGTGTAAAATATCTGGAGGCTTATGTAGTGAGGGGGATCGAGATCAACGCATTTGTACAACTTCTATGCGATTGTCTATTTGACAGATATTAATAGTAATCTATGCATTTGAACATTTGCCGATCGTAACAAAGTTGATGTGTGTGTGTCCCACGAAGGTTTAGGGACGACAATTTCTGACAGATGGCCCCACTGTCATTTTAATGATCATTTGCTGATAATAGCAAAGTTGTTGTGCATGATCCCAGGAAGGTTTAGGGACGACAATTTCTGACAGATGGCCCCACTGTCAATTTAATGATCATTTTCTGATCGTAGAAAAGTTGTTGTGCATGATCCCAGGAAGGTTTAGGGACGACAATTTCTGACAGATGGCCCCACTGTCATTTTAATGATCATTTGCTGATCGTAGCAAAGTTGTTGTGCATGATCCCAGGAAGGTTTAGGAACAACAATTTCTGACAGATGGCCCCACTGTCATTTGAATGATCATTTGTTGATCGTAGCAAAGTTGTTGTGCATGATCCCACGAAGGTTAAGGGACGAAAATTTTCTACAGTTGGCCCCACTGTCATTTGAATGAATTTAATTTATTGCTGTCACAGTTCATGCTGATTTACCTGTTGGTGGTGTAGCATCGCGCGCAGGGTACAGATAGTTGTCTAGAAATCGTCATTATCTCATGACTTGCACTGTATTTTAAGAAGTAGAAAACTCTGACGCTCACTTGTAACTTGCGACCTCCAGCCACTCGCTCCCGCGATCACTTTTATTTATTTATTGAAACTTTTATGACCTCGCGTTGTAACAAACTTCACTCCAACAACTGAAATGTACGTTTCTGCGTTTTTTAAGATATAATTTCAGCAATGATTTCTTAAGTTTACGCGGGATTATAGAATACTTAAATAAACTGCGATGAAAACTGTGAAATAGTTTTATTGCAGTACTAGCTTTTACCCGTGGCGGTGTTCGCAATAAAAAGAAGCCGATGGCACTCTTCAGTCCTTCAACTATCTTCATACTAAATATCACATCGATCGTTGATGAGAAAGAAGGACAAACAAACAAACACACATTCCCATTTATAGTATAGTAGTATGAATTGTTTCAATTTGAAATGCTCAAAACAGTGGAACACAATTGGATCAAGTAAAGGAGTAAGCATATGTTGTCGTTAAGGTTCTTTGATTGATTGAATAAGTGTTTATCTGTTGATGTAGTTTTCCATTAATATGTAAATGGGTAAACCCTACTAATATTATAAATGCGAAAGTATGTACGTTTGTTTGTTACACTTTCCTTCATGAAATTTGGCACAGTCACAGAGAGTAACTTGGATTAACATATAGGATAGTTTTTATCCCCAAAAAAATGTTCCTATAACATGCCATGGCATGTTTTTCTATTTTCCACTGGATCGAAATTTACACGGGTGAAATCACGGGGCGCAGATAGTTGAAAATAAAGCACAAAAATAATTGTAATCCTTATTTTAATTTTAGGTGCCACCCGAAATGGAATCTGTGATTTATTTATATATTTACCAAAAACATGATATTGCAAAATTTATAATTAAAAGACGATGTAGTGCCGTGTTTCAGCATGTACGAGTTTTCGGTGGCCCATGATTATGGAAGGGGGGGTGAGGATGGCTTTTGTATAATCTACATGTGGATGATTAATTAATTATAGGCGCCGATAACCCTCAAAAGGATCCAACCGCTGTTTTGCTGCGCTTGATTTAATCACACAAAAAATAGGAATTAATTAGACGCCTCACGAGTAAAAATATCGATTTTACGATATTGATATTTAACGATATCTCCATCAGTCCACGAGCTCCAAGGTGTCATGAATCTGAGCTGTAATTACAGCTTGAAACGTTTATTTTTTAAATCCAAATAAGAACCGCCCAGCTCACCGTCCTCCTTCGAAGGAAATTAATGTTTGTTTTGTGAAATTAAAAAACTGTCGCATGTGAACACGGGGCGACACGGAGGTTTCCTCTCCACGTAATCCGCGCACACAACAACCGCTCTTAAGTGTGTAATGGAAGTGTCATATTCCTACGTACTCAATAAGAGCACGGTGTACGAGTATCTTAGTGTTTTTGTAACGCGTAAATATTTTTGTTTACCTTCAGTAAGGGCTCGGAGATTTATCAGCGATTTAAAAGGTCCGCCATTGGTTTTTTATAAACACCACAAGTATGTGACGTATACTTTCATATTCTTTGTCTTCGGATAAACTCTATATTATATTTTCGGATAAACTCTATAGTATATTTTTGTATCAAAGTATCGCCGCGAGCGTTGTTTCAGTAATACCTTTTATAGAATCGCACACGATATTCTGTTACCATGTTTAATATATAAAGGAATGTTGTGTTCCCTTATAATCGTAGAGGAAATTTATTCCATAACTTTACGATAATGTACTTTTAATGAAACTATTTTAAATTGATTTTATTTATTGCTTTATTATAAAAAGTAGACGAAGACTCAAATGAGCTGCTAGAAGACTGTAGCAGGGAAAATAATTCTTCAAACATACCTTCGTATATAAATACAAAAATATATACGTACAAGAACATTATCCGACTTCTGTTCAAAATAAAACGCCTAAACAAAAAAAATGCTATTTTCAAAGTTGTATTGTTGAATTGACTAAGTAGCAGGCGCGTTAATTTCATCATACGCAATGTTAGAATCTGAGAATGATGTTTAACATCTCACAAGATACAAAGCTAGTCTATATACTTAGTCTGGCAGTAAATACTGTTACAATTAAAAATAAAAAAAAATCAAATGTAATAACATTTGAATTTAGAATCTGTCATTTTTATACGATTGTTTATTTTGGCGCCAATATATTGTACAATCTGTTGCGATATTAAAATGAAGTGGGGTGATAAAGACAACATGATCACTGTGATGGTATTACACAAAGTAGGTATGAAGCCAAATGCAATTGTAAAACTCTCCATACACATGGTATTAGCCAAATGTTTGTGTACCGGGCTATTAATAGGTACAATGAGACTTCCTCTGTTTGTGTCAGAAAAAGATCTGGCCGTCCACGTAGTGTTCGTACGAAAAAGTGGCAAAGCATTAAGGGAAAGAATTTGAAGAAATCCTGCCCGAAAGCAAAAAAATTTATCTCGGAAAATAACGAACCTAGAACTATGTCGCGTATTTTAAGAGATGACAGAATTTACAGTCTACAAGAGACGCACTGGTCATTTCTTAACTGACAATTTAAAGATGAATAGGTTGGTAACATCGTAACAACTACTGAAGCGGTACGGAAAGGGAGGTGCTATATATTTGTATATTAAACTAACACGCTGTCAAAGTAATAAATGTTTTTACTATTATTTTTTTTTTGTTTGTAACATAACTTATGGCTAGACTAGGTATACATAACACTCAAAGGTGACTGACAGACTGACATAGTCATCTATCAACGCACAGCCCAAACTGAACGGATCGGGCTGAAATTTGGCATGCAGGTAGATGTTATGACGTAGGGATCCGCTAAAAAAGGAGTTTTAGAAACTCGAACCCTAAAGAGGTGAAATAAGGTGTTGAAGTTTATGTGGATTTCTTAGAAATTGCGCGCGTGAAACCGCGAGGCACTGCTAGTTATATAATTTTAGTTCACACAATTTTAGTTGTTCCTCAGACAGCAAACGTCGTTAATACTATTATGAACTACAATGGGAGGCTTTCATTTCTTTGTCAGCCGCTGCGCCAGTTTGTTCTGAATTAATTTCTTTTATAATTCCGTTTTAAATCGTTCTTTTTACAAGCGTTACCGTAGTAATATTTTAAACTTTTTAAATTCTAATTTACTACTCGCTGACAATAGCATTAGTAAATTAGCTTTATAGTTATACCAGCTGCGTTCCACGGTTTCGCCTGCGTACATTTCGATCCCGTGGGAATAATGAGGTGAAAATAGCCGTTGATCGATTCTCAGATCTATCAGATATGCACACAAAAGTTCATGGGAATCGGTCTAGCCTTTTCGGAGGAGTATGTTTACTAACATTGTGACACGAGAATTTTTTACATATAGAGATTATTATTATTAGTTAGTTAGCTCGCAGGCACCCTGCGACTTCGTTCGTGTAGCGTAGTATTGAGTATATATTATAATCCAAGTGATTCGTTATTGTTTGCTTGCAGTGTGCCGAAATTCCGATTTCCCGTAAGAATTAGCGATTTCACTGCTGTAAAATGTATTTATGATGTTGACTAGGCTTAGTAGCTATACACCACAAAATGTTTCATTCGAATCCGTCAAGTAGTTTCGGAGATAAAGACGGACAAAAAGACAGACAAAAAAATGGAAAAAAATTGAAAAGTGTTCTAATACTATTTTAACGTCATCTCCAATTAGTTTTTCGTAAATATATTCAAAATACAGACATACGAATTTTACTGTTTTACTATAATATGTAGGTACAGATATTAGTAGAGAGGTTTAGAAGGCAGTAATAATAATAATGTCGTCCTAGCCGATGTCGGCTACGGCGGCCGTCTATATAGACCTGCCATCTGCGCAGGACATATTATAGTGCACAAGTGTACGCGCAAACACAAGTGCACTCTCTATTCCCTCATTCTCATATTCCGATGGGACGGCAATCCGACACGACCGGAGAGAATACAGGCGCAGGACCTACGGCTACCACCACCACTACCACCGCCAACTTCCTGACTCCGGACTGTTATTAGAAATTGAAAAATCCCAATAACAGTTTTCTGTCCTCGCCGGGATTTGAACCCAGGACCTCACGTCTGTGGTTGAACACGCTTACCACTAGGCACGAGACCAGAAGGCAGTAATTATTATGAGTCAAATAAATAGCTAATCTATACTTAACTATGTCTTATAAATACTTCTTATCAATTACTACCAACTATCTGTAAAACGAAATTTTTAATTTTTTTTTTGTATCTGATATCCTATTTTTTATGATATAGGGGGGCAAACAAGAAGTTGAAGCCAATTTCATAACTACCGACTCCCATAGACATGCGGGCAGAGGTTATACACAGGCGCTGCCCTCCTTTCTCCTCCCATTATCTCGGTTGGACGGCCAACCGGGGGATCGTCGACGTGGTTAAGGTGGGGGGGAGTCGCTGGATGCAAGTGGCTCGAAACCGTAACCTTGGCGCTCTTTGGGGGAGCCCTAAGTCCAGCAGTGGACGTTCTACGGCTAATGATGATGATGAATATGAAACCTGGCTCTTATAACATTAGAAAACTGGCTCTTATAACATTAGAAAACTGGCTCTTATAACATTAGAAAACTGGCTCTTATAACATTCGAAAACTGGCTCTTATAACATTAGAAAACTGGCTCTTATAACATTAGAAAACTGGCTCTTGTAACATTAGAAAACTGGCTCTTATAACATTAGAATTCATGATTATTTTAATATAACTTAAAACTACTGTTCAGAAAATATCTAGAAATTATCACTTAATACAATAGTACAACGAGAATTTCTCGCTTCATCGTAGATTCAACAGAACAAACGTTCCGAAGAATTTCTTTTATAATTCTCTTTTAAATCGCTCGTCTTACTTCAAGTTTTGCTCTCGTTTTATTTTTCAGGGGTTTGTAGCCAAATGGCAAGAAACGGAACCCTTATAAGGTACCTAAGGCTATTAACACCCACTTAACTTCAAATAAAAATTTACAGAAAACTAAAACATAAGTGCTATGGGCGTTATTGAACATTTAGTTTTTAATAACGCCCATATACTAATTTGATTATTTTCTTAATAAAGATAAATATATCGACTTAGAGCCGTACAAAACCTAAACTGTGTCTATGTCTTTTTTAGACAGCATTATAACTATCATTATTTAAACTACAATATTTTAGTTTTGTAACACATCAGACACTTCTCGTACTTTCTACTTAATAATTTTTTACAAAAAAATCTCACCTCTATCATGCTGGTAACTATGTATGAACATCAACATCTAAGGAAATTTGAAATAAAAATATAGATAATTATAAAATGCTTATTGGTCGCTATTAAACGTGGATAGCTAATGACGCCTCAGACTAGTGCGTCAATTAACAACCTGAAATTAAGCACATTATAGCTTAAACATCGAAGAGTCTTCAGACCACGACTCTTCTCTTCTCTTACGTGTGGAATGACATGGATTCATGTTCCCGATCTGTAAAAAGTAAATATTATGATATATATACATTTTGCGTGCTCCGATTGCTCGTTTGCCCCTTTTATTCTAAACAAAAAACTTATTGACATTAGAATTGCATTTAAAAAGGTTTCAGTTTAATAAATTTTCGCTTCCAAACCACCAGTCATTATTAATGTTGTATGCATCGCGTCATGTATGATGATGATGAACAAGAAAATTCGAGAACTCGCAGGTGTACTTGATGACGTCATTCGCAGGTGCTTTACCGAAATCCATCTCAATTCCAATCAATCCGCCCCAGGCATCAAGTCTTTATTGCGTCAAATAAAATTTAAGTCGTTCGCGAAATTAATCAAATTATGAAAACTTCGTGGAGCTCGTCAAATAATTCATTTCACAAAAAAAAACCCTCCATTTGTTAAATTTACAAGCCTTTTTCGTGTTGGACTTCGGAAACCCGATAAATTACCTTTGGAAGTTTGTTTTCTTTGAAAGTAATTGTTCTCCCGTTTAACCTTTTTTTTTCTTTGTGGAATCGTTTTTTTTGCGGATGAAAAGAGTTTGTGAACAATTCCGTGGAGGTGAAGGTGACTTGTAACAAAGGTAGATAGACCTTGGGAGTAAATACCATTGCTGTATTGCCCCCAAACCGTACCGGCATGAAAAAGAACCTTTCGCTTTCTTTATAACATAAGAGGGAAAACCTGCAGTTGGCGACACTTTCATGACTATCGACGCCCATAGACATCCGCATGTCTGCAGATGGGTTGCACTACTTCCTCCTCCCATCTCCGGTCCACCGGAAACTTAAACACCGCACGAAACGAGTCACTACGCCGGTATCGTGTAAGCGAGAGGTACCTCCCCGGTCGTACTGGCCCAATTTGGCTGCATGCATGCATTCAGCGAGGCACTACCATCAATTGTCTAAACTCTAAATCTACAAATATTAATCCTATCGCAATAATACACGCATGTAAATTATTCAACATGCGACTGGGAATACATTATTCATAAATAAATTAATTTTAATATTGATTATGTCTAAATTAATTGTATTATTAATGTATGTAAATGTATTGTTAATACAAAGAAGTCTAAATCAATTCTCTGGTGCGATATGAAATTCATGATTATGACAATTTGGAATAATTAGTTCATTATTATTCAATTTGTTGATAAACATTTTGCAGATATGAATATTCAATTATGTTGTCGAGTAATGTTTTACGGGTTTACTTGTACTTATTATTACTTTAATTTGTTACACGTATTTATAACTTATTTACTGCTAAATAAATGAATTAATTTATGAATAAACATTTATTTAGTAATTTGTTAATCATTACACTTTTTCACGGTAAAAGAGTGCAAGGATTTAGGAGCCATTTTCATGATTACCGACGCCCATAGACATCTGAATAGAGGATATACAGATGCGTTGCCCTCCTTCCTTATCCCACTTCTATTTGCCACAGGCTACTTACACCGCACGAAACGCGACAGCACAGCTGTCACTTTACGCCGGCCTCGGGTAAGCGAGAGGTACCTACCCGGTCGCGCCGGCCCAATTCGGCTACATGCATACATGCAGCATGGCACTACATCTTACCGAATAACGCCTAAATTATTTGATATTACCTCGTTGAAATGTCTATAAGAGGTACCTCTGCCTTCCTAGCACGGCTCTACCTTTAATCATTTTTCATTTGGCATCACAAGTTTAATTCTAATCGCAAAGTAACATCATAAACTGTGCAGTAATTGTGATTTAAATAATCGGTATTCGGATCTTTTCCTTCCCTTTTTATAATTCGACGAAAAATTGCCGAGATTGTGGATTTCCATTACAAAGGTGAAAAAGGGGGGAAACGGACAAAGTGACAATTATGATTGGACTTGTTGAATCGAGTTTATTAGATCGTGTCAAATATTTTTAGCTCATTGTAAAAGTTATCTATTTTTCTATATTAACGTAGAATGAAAAAAAATCCTTACTAAGCGTAGTAAGGATTTTTTTCATTCTGTCAGTGATCTACATAACATTATACAATAAAATCGTAGGAAAGTCAAAACTCTACATAGAATATTTTTTTAAAAGAATACGTAGGGCGTGATCTACAGTCGATATCAAAGCCAAACATGTAGTTTATCGAATTTTTGTCAGTTTCTCTGTATGTATGTAAGGGCTAAACTCAAAAAGTACTGCACGGATTTATTTACTTTAATTTTCGCATGAATATTATAAATAGGTGTAGTCAACATATTATAGGCTACATATTATCATGCTATCCACTCCGAGGAAGGAGCTGTGAAACTGTTATTCGAAAGAATTGAAACCTCCATTTTGAAGTTCGAAATCCACATAGGCGAAGCTGCAGAGAAAGCTAGTATACTTTAATTAATCAGATGTTAGAAAGTGATTATAGAGATAGATCGATATAGAACACAAGTCAAGCCATGCCTACTTCGTTGGACGTCAAAAATAAAGATGGAATTCTCACATCAATTAAATTAGTCGCAAAATACACCATTCTATGCATTCGCTAAAACGCCTTCAATATTTCTTGCCTTTTTCGATAAAAGTTACCTTAACACAAACACTAATACAGCCGATTCTCGATTATGCAGATGCTGCTTGCTTGGATGTGACAGAAGAAAATTTAAATAAATTAGAGCGCTTGCAGAACCTGTGCATTCGCTTTATTTTTGGACAAAAAAAATATGATCACGTATCCCAGGCTCGCAAGGAATTGAAATGGCTGCCTATACGTCAGCGTAGAAATTACAGAATCCTTTGTGTCCTCTTCAACGTTCTCTTCAATCCCTGTTCTCCTTCCTATTTACGCTCTCGTTTCTCTCTTGCCCGTCTCGAGGATTCGTCCTGCCGATCTCATATAGACGCACTATTCTAGAAATACCTATCCACAAAACGAATTACTTCTCCAACTCCTTCACTGTCCTTTCTGTCAGACTATGAAATTCCTTGCCGTATGAAATACGGGATTGTAAAACACTCGGTCTTTTCAAGAAGAGAGTTAAAGAGTATTTGCACAACACAGTGTAAGCATTTTTTTCTCTCTCACTTCTAGACTATCTATCTAAACTTCTATACTTTGATATATATCACCATAAATAGTACCATATAAGCAAATAAGCATAATAAATAAAATAAAAATAAAAAAATAAAAATATGTATGTATGTATTTATGTATTTAAATAAGTATGTATATATCTAAGTATTTATCTATATGTTTGTATAATGTTTTAATTTAAAGCCAATTTTTTAAATTTATATTTAATTACCGTGTACACCCGACACTGTTGTAAAGTATCTGGTTCTCCTGTGTTAGGTCAGCTGGAAGAAATTTCTATTTGGAATAAGTTGCACCTTTGTATTCTTAGTTTTTTTTTGTATTATTTTTATTCGTTATTTTTCTGTGTACATAAATAATAAATAAATAAATAAATAAGATCTCTATCTATCTATATATTATATATATAATAAAATTGGCAAACAATCCGTGTGTCTGTACATTAAATATATTTACAAAAAAGTAATTGGGGGCGATGTCAAAATTGTATTAGAACACTTTTCAATGTTTTTTTATTTTTTTTTTATGTCTGTTTCACCAGAATAATCTTTGGAACTACTGGATGGATTCGAGTGAATTTTTTTATGGTGTATAGATGGTGCCTGGTCAACATTTAAAATGCTTTTTACCGCAGGAAAATCGCTCATTCCTACGGGAAATTCAGTAATTATACTTTACTCGACGGATATTATGAACATTTAAAAGATTTATTATATTTAAAATACGTTACGTTTCAGTTCATAATAAAATAAAGCCTCTGTAGTTATTTAATAGTGAAAGAAGTTTATATTACAGAATTTTCTCACTTCTTATTGTTGACACCCAACGAAGTGACTAGTTTTAATATAATTATATTGTGTGAAGGTCAAAACCATTAGTATTACCTCTTAAGTAGACTTTTAAACTCCCTTTTTCTAGCGTAAGTATTTTTTTTTAAATATACCGCCCATATACATCCGCATAGTTTCACAGATGCGTTGCCTTTTCTATTCCCCCCTCCAAGGGTCACCGGCTACTTACTACTGAAACGTGAACATTTCATAATAAGGTTACCAGATTTAGGGATAAATGTCTTATTTCTGAAGCACTTTGCAGATTTTTCACGGAACCCCACTCCAGCTGAGGGCCCTTCAACTGTCGCACTGAAGGGCCCCATTGTTCTACGGTATAATGGAGGGCCGTTTCATGGTTTTATGTCATTATCCATGTTATTGAATCCATTGAATTATTAAAGCTGTACCTTTTTTATGTTATCGGAGGCGTTTTCATGACTAGGTACTAACAATGTAGTCATACAAATGCGTTGCAAATAGCCCACAGATATCCGCATAGAGATTATAGACATATACATATTATAGTATAAGGGGGCAAACGAGCCTACGGAGCGGTTTTCATGACAACCGACTCCCATAGACATAGAGGCTACACCAATGCGTTGCCCTTCGTCCTCCGCCCTCCGTGGGTCTTCGGTATCTTACAAATCGTATTCCGCTTTACGCTGGTATTGTTTAGGTTTAGGCGAGAGGTACCTCCCCGGTCGTGCGGGCCCGGCCATGCAGCGTCTTTCTTAACTGTATTTTATAATCTATTCAACAATAAGATGACGGTAATACGTAAATCATTAACTCACCGAAACATTTTGTTCCCTTCTTTGAAATATTGAACCATTATACATCCATTTATCCTGTACTTGTCCATTTATTCTGTTCATTGTTTTCATCCTACTAATGTTATAAATGCGAAAGTTTGTATGTTTGCTTGGTTACTCCTTCATGCAAAAACTGCTGAACCGATTTTCATTAAATTTGGCACACACATACACAGTAACTTGGATTAAAACATTAGATAATTTATATCCCGAATAATGTTCCTATGGGATGCCATGGGATGATTTTCTATTTTCCACGGGATCGTAATTTACGCGGGTGAAACCGCAGGGCGCTGCTAGTAACAAATAAACTTAATTAATTCATTTATTTAACGATGATCATCATGGTGATGACACGTGAAAAGGCTTTCCGACCTACAGCCTCCATTTTCGCAGTCGTGACGTTTCATATGAGAATGTAATATCGCAAACGTCACACCGCGGGATCGGGACTTTTGATGTATTGTTCCGCGTGTAATATTAACGGCTTTACTCCTTATTACATTCCGGTGCAGTGGACGTGTTGCATGCCGATCGGATACACGTGAATCCCATGAAAATGTGATACAATCATTTTATTTTATACTAGCAGAACCGACATAAATTGTATTGTCGTGTTGAAAATAATGTTGTCATGGTAATGTGTATGTGTAATATGTAAGTCACTGGAGGCTCATTAAGGTGGGTGGAAGGAGGGCAACGCTTTATCTGTGGACGTCGGTAAAAATAAAAATGGATCTGACTACACGTTTTCCCCCCTAATACAAAAAAAAAATCCATCAGCAGTGTCGATTTCTATGTCTGTCTGTATTGTTTTTCACCTGCATTTAGGTTAGAAAATTAAACCGTAATAAAACCTTATATATCCGTACACTAATTACAAAAGTTTAGGTCATAAACAAGTACTAGAGAGACTTGCCAGGCTTGTTTGTCTAGCGAGTTCCCGCTTTAGAAACACGAATGTAGTGTCATTATTTAGCCTAGTAGATTGATTTATTTTAGAAAGAAGTAATAAGAATAAGAATAAGAAAAACTTTATTTACAAACACACTGCAACAAGTGAAACATTTATACTACAATGCAATACACGTACAATATTTGGTTCGATTTATCTGTAGGCAGTCAAAACATATTAGCGACAGTGTGCTTCACAAAATGGTGGATCCTCAGCTAACGTCAGAACTTATGGTCCTGACACTGGTTTTAATGTAATGTCACACTGCATGCTTACATGCAGCCGAATTGGGCCGGCACGACCGGGGAGCTTCTCGCTTCACGAAACCGTAAAGTGGCAGCTGTGCTTCGCGTTTCGTGTGGTGTGTGCGTATGAGAAAGGAAGGCAGGGCATCTGTATAGCCTCTATGCGGTTGTCTATAATGGGCGTTCAAATTCAAATTCAAATTCAAATTTAATTTATTTGCAAAAAACATGTCATAGATTACAGATAGTCGTGTATGCGTAATAAGTCACAATGTTTTGCCTTTTCAATAGGCATGCAAATATTATGGCAATTCTGAATTAATGTACATATCATCATTCATTCATACATTCATCACGTTGGTAGTCAAGTAAATGGCGACTGCTCGTTTGGCCCCTTCTACCATAAATATAAATACAATATAGTCGATATATGACCTAAATTTAGGTCGGACAAGCAACAGTGACGGATGCTGCGATACAGCAAAAGTAATAACTTTTAATACAGAAAATTCTAAGTATTCGTTTAGTAAGAGGTAGTGCCTGCATGCGTGTAGCCCAGTTGGGCCGGCACGGCTAGGGAGGTACCTCTAGATTCGTGCGGTGTGTGCGTGACCGATATGACTTAGAAATCTTTATGAAAAAAACCTATTCTCATCTCAAAGCCGTTCTTATTTCCGTTCTCATCTTAGTTGCAGCTGCCTGTGGGAATCCGAAATCATCTGCATCTCCGTGACCCAACTGCTCGTTTGCTTCCTATAAAAAATATAGGAAGCAAACGAGCTATGCAAATAAAACTATGTTAAAGGCATAGTTACGACAATGGATCAGGCTGCTTGTTTGCAACTTATCTTATAAAGAAATCTCTAAATTCAACTTGCAGTCCGCATTGTTCAGTTTAGCTTTTATCACACAAACATTGAATCTTTATAGTCATGACAGCTCGTTTGCCCTCTTATGGTCGCCGCACACTTATCAACTCGGAAAGGAATCGTAAACGCCTTGCCTAGAAAAGCGAAGACAATACGATAACGATACGTTTCCCATTAGTGTGCGTTGCAGTATGAAGTTTCATACAAAGAATACTGACCGGCTCAAGGTGATACGGTTACGATCACTTTCCGAGTTCATAAGTGTGCTGCGACCATTATACTATTAAAAAAACTGTTTTCATTTTGCAATCTGCATTTTCCAGTTGAATATACTTTGTCACAAATCAAACATTAAATCTTAAATACATATTTGAATACCAAAACGATCATATCGAGCGAATGCCGAGTACAGCCCATATGCGGCTGGGCTTCCGTTTTGTGTCTGCACGTGCATTGTGCTGTCAGCCACTCGTCTCCTGCTGACTTGTGCTTCCGGTCCGACATGATAGATGAGCTAAAAATATAAAGTGGAGCATAGCATTTCGCTTAATCTGCCGTCCTAATGATTATACAAGGTTTTTTT
>LUGF01051146.1:65709-76517 GCA_001625245.1 Calycopis cecrops | reverse complement strand
ACGGGTCCGCATCGAACAGCTGAAGAAGAAGCTGGTGGAGTATTGGGACAAGGGGTCAGGGTGGGAACCTGACCCCAATGCACGGTTCCTACTTGTAGTAGTGACTGTTCAGAGGCAGCCCAACAGTCCCAAGGAGGAGAAGGGCCTTTTTACAGAGTCCAGTGTGTCGCTGGAAGGGCCCTGTTGCTTGTAGATCCGGGGCCCTCCAATTATAGAAGCTGAAAGTACCCAGAGGTTTAGTAGAGGCAATAGCCGAGCCCGACACTGTACCTTGTTGAGCCACCCGGGCTCCTGTGTAGCGTAAGTAAAGGCATTACCCTGCGTTCCCAAAAAAAGAGGTACTTCAGTTTCGAAGGTCTTTTGATTCCATTTAGATCAAAACGGAGCTTGAAAAACTAAAATTAGAAGTATATTTGCTAGTTAAGCACCTGATAGGCTAACCGGAACTTTAACATTAAACCATATAACCCACCCAAATCCCCATAACCCCATCAAATTTTCCACAGTGAGAGGTAGTTAGTGCCACACTGCATGCTTAAACGAGACCGGCGTGAAGTGACAGCTGTGCTGTCGCGTTTCGAGCGATGTGTAAGTAGCCAGTGGCCCGGGCCGGGCCACTCTACGCCGACGGGTCTCGTACACGCGAGAAGTACCTCCCCGGTAGTACTGGCCCAATTCGGCTGCATGCAAACATGCAGTGTGTCACATCCTCTTACTATATTTAAAACTGTATTGTAAACACATAATTAATAGTTGCAGCGAAATAAAAATAAGAATGAAAAAAAAATAAAATAACATTTACAAGAACGATTTAAAACGGAATTATAAAAGAAAATTCACATAACCGGAGGCTGACAAAGAAATGAAAGACTCCCATTGTGGTCACAATAGTATTAAGTGGTAATTTGTAGAGGTTTGTCCGAGAAAGCAGCTGTGTGGATTAAAATTATAATTATTTAACTGGCTTTCTATCTTGTGGGATGGTAAACGTTATTCCTTGATTCTAACTACGTTTTAAGATAAAATAAAAGACTGCTTTGAAGTTAGAAGTTCAAGTACTTTGAACATCGTAACAAAATTCCTAGAGTACTCCTAAATACGTGTATAAACAAATAGATAGACAAACATGATGTACATGTATATATGTAACTATGTGGATATTATTAACAAGCTGGTGCCTGCGACTTCGTTCACGTAGTAAGAGGTAGTGCCATACTGCAGGCTTGCATGCATTCGAATTGGGCCGGCACGACCGGGGAGGTACCTCTCGCTTACAAGTGACGGGCGTAAAGTGACAGCTGTGCTGTCGCGTTTCATGCGGTGTGTAATAAGCCGGTGGCCCATGAAGGTGGGAGGAGAAAGGAGGGCAGCGCATCTGCACAACCTCTATGCGGATGTTTGTGGGCGTCGGTAGTCATGAAAATGGCTCCGACTGCTCCTTTGCTCTCCTACAACACTAAAAAAAGCGTTGTTCTATTATAATCAAAGCGATATGTTATTGCTTTCTTCTTTTAAAATTTCAAATCCATCGGATAAAGTATAATTACTGAATTTCCCGTAAGAATGAGCGATTTCCCGCAGTAAAGTGTTCTAGATGTTGACCAGGCTTAGTATCTGTCCACCACGAAGTTTCATTCGAAACCATCCAGTAGTTTCGAAGATTAGCCTGGAAAAACGGACAACAGACAAAACAAACAGACAAGTGGACAAACAGACAAACAAAAAATAAAAAAAATATTGTAAAGTGTTCTAATACTATTTTAACATCGCCCCCAATTAGTTTTTCGTAAATATATTCAATGTACAGACACACGGGTTTTACTCTTTATTATTAAGTTTGCCGGCTTGATGAAAAGGAGTTATCATTAGATTCATATTGATAACTAACATTATTATTATCATGTTCTATTTACAAACATTTTACTAGCAATTTATCTTCATCATCTTCAATCTAAAAAACCGGTTTGTGTGAAAAAAAAAAGTGCGAGTTCGTCTCTCGTACGAAGAGTTCCGTACCATTCATAATAAAGTAAAAAAAATGCTTAAAAAACACGTGTTTGGAGATGTCCCTTAATATTTTAATTTTTTAAATTTCATCTTTCTAGCTATCACGGTTTATGAGATACAGGCTGGTGAGTGTCACAATATTGTACGATCATTTAAGGCACTGTCCGTGTCTTTTTTTTATTATAAAGCAATAAATGAAATCAATTTAAAATAGTTTCATTGAAAGAACATTATCGTAAAGTTATGGAATAAATTTCCTCTACGATTATAAGGGAACACAACATTTCTTCATACATTATACATGGTAACAGAATATCGTGTGCGATTCTATAAAAGGTATTACTGAAACAACGCTCGAAGCGATACTTTGATACAAAAATATACCGAGTTTATCCGAAGACAAAGAATATGAAAGTATACGTCACATAGGTACTTGTGGTGTTTATAAAAAACCAATGGCGGACCTTTTAAATCGCTGATAAATCTCCGAGCCCTTACTGAAGGTAAACAAAAATATTTACGCGTTACAAAAACACTAAGATACTCGTACACCGTGCTCTTATTGAGTACGTAGGAATATGACACTTCCGTCACACACATAAGAGCGATTGTTGTGTGCGCGGAATACGTGGAGAGGAAACCTCCGTGTCGCCCCGTGTTCACATGCGACAGTTTTTGAATTTCACAAAACAAACATTAATTTCCTTCGAAGGAGGACGGTGAGCTGGGCGGTTCTTATTTGGATTTAAAAAATAAACGTTTCAAGCTGTAATTACAGCTCAGATTCATGACAACTTGGAGCTCGTGGGCTGATGGAGCTATCGATAATATCGATATCGTTTTTTTTTCTCACAATATTCATATTTTATTGTCTTATTGTTCTGTTATTTTTTAAAATCTCATGTTTTTAGTAACGTATTCCATGATCGTCAACCTCAACTTACGAGTCAAATTTGTTTATGGGGGAACGACGGGGATGGGAAAACGAGCAGTAGGAGCCCTGTGAGGACTGTTTGCTCTTCCGTAGACCATCGAAAGCTCAAACACCGCAGGAAAAATAGCACAGTTGTGACGTTGAAAGCAAATCACGCATGTGGTTCGATCAAATACGGGTGGCATCTAAAATTAGATATGACAAGGATTTTATTTTTTTGTGCATTCTCGATTATTTTACTAATTTGATGGAAAACTACTTATCAACTGTTAAACTATTTATATTATATAAAAATATTTCATGGCGGAGTATATCAGACAAGGCGTATAGTATCACAACACTTTTTTAATAAATAATAGTACTTAAAATGATTGTATTGTAAAACACGTATTATTTTTCCCTAAAACTGTGAACGCTAAGTAAACCATGTTCATTTCTGTTCTAATTCCTTATAAGTTTCTATTTGTAAAAAACTTTGTTTGGCTCATCGCTTTGTATACTAAATTTAATATTGTCATGTTATAGATGTAGGTTTTTCTTTCAGTAAATAAATAAATAAACATATTAACTTACCCCTTTACTTGTTCCCAATTTCGATTAGCAGGCAATTTCAAACAATATTAAATAAAAAAACGCAGAAACTTACATTTCAGTTGTTGTAGTGAAGTTTGTTACAATGCTAGTTCATAAGTTTCAATAAATAAATAAAAATGATGGCGGGAGCGAGCGAGCTATTCGCAAGTTACGAGTGAGCGTTAGTGCTTTCTACTTTTTAAAATACAGTGCAAGTCATCAAAGAATAGAGTTTTATAGAAAACTAGCTGCGCGATGCGGTTTCACCCGCGTAAATCCCACGGTAACATTTTTTTGGGATAAAAACTATCCTGTGTTAATCCAAGATCTATGTGTGTGCCAAATTTCATAAAAATCGATTTAGCAGTTTTTGCGAGAAGGAGTAACAAACAAACAAACAAACAAAAAACATACAAACTTTCACATTTATAATATTAATAAGATTAAGATTAAGACTAGCTCACCTATAGCGAAGCTTTTGTATAACTTCAATGTGGATGTATATGGGTGAAGATAGTCATGAAAATGCAGAGCTACTGCTCGATAGGCCCTTACACTATAAAAAACATTGATCGTGTAATGAAATCGCATGCCGATATAACATCACATCTCGCCCACTTCTCTGTGACTTAATTTAAATGATTATAAATAAGTGTAGGTTTCTGATATTAAAACAATTTTCATCATCGAATCATTATTTTAGCATATTAATGGTACAATTAAAAAAGTTAGGAAGTTAGAAAAAAAATGAAGCTTCAGAATGCAATCTAAAAAAGAATAAGATAAATAGTAAGTATTTGGGTAACCAATATCCTTGTATGTGTAGATCTCAGCGTATTCGTTATGCAAATATAATCCTTTTTTTTATAGGATAAGGGGCAAACGAGCAGTTGGTAGATGACTACCGCCGCCCATAGACATCTGCAAAACTCGAGGCTTTGCCGTTGCCGGCCTTTTAAATAAAAGTAAGCTCTTTTCTTGAAGGACCCCAGGTCGTATAGGTTCGGAAATACCGACTGTGGCAGCTCGTTCCAAAGTGGTGTTGTGCGTGGTAAGAAATTGCGCCTGAAACGCATAGTTGTATACTTTGGGACATCTAGGTGGTGGCGGTGGAACTTGGAGTTCTGCCGGGATGTCCTAAAGTGGAACTTCGCTGCGGGTATTAATCACATCACGCAATCGCATAGCAATGAATGCCGCTGGTTTGCAGAATGTCATTAATATGCAGAAGAAAGAGTGTGGGAGACAAAACACAGCCTTGCGGAACACCGCAATCGCTTCCTCTTCTCCTCTAGTGAACATCTGGAACCTCACAAACAGCATGCAACCCGACGATGTTGTCATTTCAGGACTTGTGTCATGCGAGAATCACCTCCACGGTGGTGACGGTACAATTAACCTGTAATCTAGCATGGCATCTTGATATTGTGTTTGAAATTACTCTTCTGATCGTTTCTAAAACGGATGCAATGCAGCACTCCTTCACTCGTCACTCTTTTCTCTCAGTGTATGTTTGTAGATATTTTATTGGTTTTAAGACCTGACAAGTTTGTTTCGCTGGTTCCACTCGGATCAGAGCTACGCCTCAACTGGTAGTAGATAATATATAATTGACGCTTAAAAAGAAACATTTATAATTCTATTTTGAATAAAAACGATTTTCATATCTCTATTTTCGACGATCAATACATTCCAACACACTGACACAATAACACAAAACCCCACATCAGTGAATTCGAAAAGACATCAAAGGTAGAACAACCTTTGTAATTCACAACAATCGCCTCTAACAGTTATTCCAACCTGTTTATGTTTTAATCAACTGAGTCGCTCTATTGTCCCAGCTCTACAAATCGCTGCGTAATTCTCATTAAAGTATTATTTTGTTTGCTACAAAGGGACGGAATTAAAAATTTACCTTTAATCGTCTCTATATTTACTTTACATATCCTACTGTTAAAGGCGACAAGAACTGGCAATTAGGTCCTTAGGAAGGGAAATAGTTATAGAACAGTAATTATTAAATAAAAGTAAAAACAATATATTTAATTAAGTTACCTATATTTACTGTAAATTTTAATATACTTCAATAATACATATTTTAATAAAAGTAAAATTAATCAGAATTTTATAAGAGGTATTTTATGTTTACGTTGAAGCTGAATTTATCATTACTAGTGATCCCGCGAAGATCGAAACTAGATCTCAGCGACACTTATTTGTAATTAAAAACTAAATATCATATGACATGTTATGTCATCGAAACTAAGGTTAACAATTTATGTAGAATTTTCAACCCTAGATAAAGAATAGTATATGTTTTATCTAAGTTTTCAGCACTTGCAAAAGACAGAAACTTCATCAATAATTTCGTGTCTTATTCTTAGGTCTTATTTATATATCAATGTGTCAAAAGCATGGTAGTGTGTATAAAGTTTTATTTATTAAATTAAAGTACGTTAGAAACATTATTATAAATATATATTAGCGTTTGGCACTTTTCTTATATGTAAACTATAAGTGTGCCAAGTTGCATACTCCTCCGTCCGCGCAATTTTTGTAAAAATGTTCCAGCAATTTTTGCTTCACGTATTAATTTAAAGATATACATACATACACATAAGATACACTTGTATACTGCGCAATAGGAGTAGCTAAAAAGCATAATACGTTATATTTATATTACCTGTATAAAAAATATGACATGACACTGATTAGGTTGTAATCTACATGATGGCATCGCAAATTTCATGTGGTTTGTTAGTTCCTGTGGCCCTTTACAAAATGAGGGAAAAGAAGCGTACCTACATAAATATAATAATATGTATGTCTATATATGGGTCTATCAAGAGATATATATATATATAATAGATTTAGACCGCTCGTTGGCTCCTTATGCTATAAAACAAATGAAAAACTTAAATTTTAAACCACTCACTAGGATTCATATAATATGCCGTCATTAAAAACTTCACTTGCATGCACTTAAGGCAAGCTCTAATAAAATATCGGCCAAGTTCTTCACATTCAAGCGGAGTCGCGCGTAAAAAATAGTTCTACCACTGCGGCAAGTTGTAGCAAGTTGCGCAGGATTTATTGGATCCAAGTTCAGTTTCCTGTCAGTGTAAGTGATGAAAGTATTTTAAGGAATTTAACCACTAGGGGTGCATTAGGGGGGGAGGGTAAGGGGGAAATTATAAAGAATACCAGTGTCAAATTAAACGTAGGTGAAAACGCGTAATCTACTTGGCTATAAGTCAATCACGAGAAGCTTAACCAACATAGAGGAGAGCATCGCCAGATGCAAGGGCAAGGATAGGGAATAGCGGATGTTGTTCGGTACGAGTTCATGTTGTCCCTAGATGATGCCGTAGGGGTTTTAGTGTGCAAAAATCCAGCATAGCCCGGTCTGCCAAAACTAATCCGGGTATCTTTTATAAGATTTCCCTTAAAAAAAAAGATGAAAACGCGTAAATAAATAAACGTCATTTATTTCACAATTCCATACGCGATCTAAATTCCATTTGTGCGAACAACACGGCGAGTTAAATATGAGGTACAATATTGGTTTTTGTGTCACTTTTTAGCCCCACAGCTATAGGAGTGTGCGAGTTGCGTCGGTTTTGGAATACGCGCCGAGTTTGGTTGTTATTGGAAAACTGGTAAAGTATTTTTGATAATTGACTGACTGACAAACTATGGGTTTTGTTTCAGATTTGCAGCTAAAATAATTCTTGGAAATAAGACGTACCTAGGTTGGATTTATAAGAAAATAACTAAAACAATTCGTCTTTACGTCAACAACCTGTTACGTAACAGTGACATACGTCACCTAGATGCCTAAGATAGCTTATATATATTCAGTACAGCCCCAGAGGGCGTTGTGCATAGATGGTGTGTGTCGCCCTGATCCATCTACGATGTATCGTGTATAACATATTATGTTGCTTATTAAGCAATGACCTGGTTTATGTATGTGTGCCTAATTACCATGCATGTACACAATCACTCATTAAACATACGCCAGGTCCTTAATAGGGGTAAATAGAGACCATAGTGCTGCAAATTATGCAAAAAATTAGGAGACCTACACACCTGTACTGATACCTCCATATGCAGTCTCTAAGACGACGTATTTTGGGATTACAGCTGATAAGGCAAGTGGTAGCCTTGTCTATGAAAGATCTGGGGCAATCCACCACAGTAGACGAAAGCCCTCAAAGTGACTTTCAATCGTTAGGGGCACGCTTGCCTTGCTGAGTCTGACACACCCATCCGGCTCACTCAGGCCCGGTTCGACGGTGCATAAAAGCATTTCCTCTGCGACAAACTACTTGTCCTATGAACCAACGTGAAGAGTTACCTACAGCGCAGCAATTCATATTGTGTGACAGCTCAGAAGCTTATTTCCTAAGGCATAGGAGAGCAGCGAGAGTTTATAACGTCTATGGGAATCTTATGGACGTCAGTAGAATCTTTTATATATATATGTGTGTGTGTATGTGTGTGTTTGTGTGTAAGTATGAAGTTAATATTAAAGTTCTTCTCTTTTAAAGTGTGAGAGACCAAGCGAGCAGTCGGATCCATTTTCATGACTACCGACGCCCATAGACATCCGCACAGAGGCTATACAGATGCGGCGGAGGCCTCATCCTCCTCCCTCCTAAATTGGCCACCGGCTGTTTACACACTGTACAAAACACGACACCACAGGCTCTGTCTTTTTACGAGAGTGTAAGCGAGGTACTCCGGTCGCGCCGGCCCAAATCGTGTACATGCATGCATGCACTGTGGCACTACCTCATACGTCAGTAGAATCTAACCACTCCATGGTTTTTTGCTACAATAGATATACTACCTACAATCACGTTTAGCTTTCGGCCGTATTTTTCTTCGGCAATATAATTTTTTCTTTTACAGTGAAGATTTATCTTAGCACCCACGCTTGTTGTTTGTTGTATAGTTAGACTCTGTAGCTGATTTATGTATGTGATTTTGATGTTCTTTTTGTATATTATTGTATCCAATGAATGTATGTTTTATATTATTAGGGGTAAACGAGCAGTGCGGACATTTTCAAGACTACTGATGCCTATAGACATCCGTATAGACTACACTGAGTTATGCGCTGCCCTCCTTCTTCGTCCATGTCCATGTTACAGCTTGAACTGTATGTTTCATGCTACAGCTTGAACCGCTTATATAAAATTACTTTCATTCGTAAAAAAATATTAAATTTGTTTCTGTAGTACCGACAATTTATACGTGTTACTAGGAAATGCCTCCTCCAATACTCCAATTTCTTCTCCACGCGCCATCTTTGTTTTCCTCCCACACAACATAAATATATTGTGTTTCACGAAGTCGTATAATATAAGTTGAAGAAGAAAATTTTGTTTACAACGTCTACA
This sequence comes from Calycopis cecrops, assembly GCA_001625245.1. Lineage (NCBI taxonomy): Eukaryota > Metazoa > Arthropoda > Insecta > Lepidoptera > Lycaenidae > Calycopis > Calycopis cecrops. The sequence continues at coordinate 67,592 of LUGF01051146.1, read as the reverse complement.
TCTTTGATAATTAGAAGGCTTCGTAAATCAATCCGAATAAAGATGCTAGATTGCTTTTGGAACGTACGGAATATTATTGCAACGAGCAAAGAGATAAATAGGTTTATTATGCCACGTGGGAGGAATATAGGTATTACATTTTTTGCGCAAACTTAAAGAGATAAAACAATTTCCTCCTTCATTACAATACTTTTTGCCTCTTAAATACACCGAAAGTATGAAATAAAGGATCAATGTTCGAACTTTCGGCACACTATATACAAAGCAGTAGGAACGTAGCGTTTGAGCTGCCCAATATGCAATTTCACACACAGTAGTGAATTCCTCCCTTGTGGCACAATGATATTTTTTTAATTGTGCCGATAGTTAGCATAGAACACGGTACTTTCTTTCTAAACAATGAGTTTAAGAAAAATATTCTTTTTTAAGTTATGCTATATTAAATGTCTGCTCGTTGAACCTATATTGCTCATGCTCAACTATGATCTCAAGAGAGTTATGATTTTCTATCTATTATTATTATGAGTCTAATCCAAAAATAGCAGCTATAGTGAGTACAAAAGCGTCCACTGCTGAAGATAGGTCTCCACAGGGAGCATCACAGATCACGGATACAAGGGCTCACACCTGATGTGCTGGTGACCAGGTCAAGGTCGCAGGGAGATGTAAGCAGATTATACTTTGTATAGATTTTTTTCCTCTACATAGATAACTCCTTGATATTAAAGGACTAATACCTCCTCAAACAGCGATCTAGCGCGATGCTCGAGCAACTATCGCCCCGTGTGCTTCCAAACCATCTTTATTAAGGTCCATCGCAAAAGGATTGGCGATTCATTAATTAAGCTTTGAAATATTCGCCGTGGATTTGGACGATCCGTCTTGCCAAAGGCTTGCCAGCGACCGGCGGAATTGATACAATCTAATTGCCAGGATTTCAATTATTGCCAAGCATCCTGTTTATGGGGGCGATAAAATCTTAATCGGGGGCTCAATCATCCCCCTTCACCGCGCTTGCTGTAATGAGCTGTTCAGCACTTTCAAAAGCTGCAGTTTTGAGTAATAAATTAACTATCTGTGTTTACTTGAGCTAACAAATCAAGACGGCAATGGCTACCTTTTTCTTTTGTATAGGAAGGTAAACAGATACAAATATCCATATAGTGACTATTTAGATGAGTTGCTCTCTTTCCTCCTTTCGCTCAAGGCGCAAAATTGGGACAGCATAGTTACAGCAACAGCATACTTTAGGGCGAGACACACCATTTTCGTATCGGCCGAATTCTGCCGCAAAGCAGTTTGGCACTACCTCATACTCTTATTACAAGGTTACTGAATAGTCTATTATCTTCGGTATCCATGGTTTAATGAAATTCAATAACCTTGTAACACGATCGAGTAAATTACTCGATCGTGTTACAGGGTTATTGTATTTCATTTTAAAGTGGAATTGTAATACGGTCGATTCGCAACCGCCATCGGGTACGCACTTGTAATATATTGGGAGAAGACATTCTATAAGAGTCAAAAACATTAAGTTAATAGCGCAAACAGCAACGCCACAATAGTTTTATTGAATTTAAATTAATTAGTTAATAAATTATTGTTGGAACTGTTGGACATACCTATACTAGCTGTGCCCCGCGGTTTCAACCGCGAAATCCATGTAAACTTTAACACCCTATTTCACCCCCTTAGGGGTTGAATTTCTGAAAATCCTTTCTTAGCGGATGCCTACGTCGTAACATCTACCTGGATGCCAAATTTCAGCTTGATCTGTCCAGTGGTTTGGGCTGTGCGTTGATAGATGGCTATGTCACGTTTGAGTTTTATATATTAATATATAGATATAGATAAGAAGGAGGACACTCTGGAGTTAACAC
>LUGF01051146.1:43587-65210 GCA_001625245.1 Calycopis cecrops | reverse complement strand
TTTATCCGGGGCCCTCCAATTATAGCAGCTGCAGACACCCGCAAAGGCTAATCAGTAGGGGCAACCCAGTTGTCGAGCCCGACACTGCCTTCGGTTAAGCCACCCGGGCTCCTGGGTAGCGTTCGTAAAGGCATTCCTCTTCGTAACCAAAAAAAAAGGATACCATAAATGATAAGTCAAGGCTTGTTTTTGACGTAGCGCTATTTCTACGCCATAGCCTAACACCAGAGCCTACGCCGTAGCTACTGCTCGGCCAAGCCTACTGCAGTTTTTATAGCGGACATCTACGCACGCAGTTCGCACGCGGTACACATAGGGTTGTCAGATGGACGGTATTCCCAGGAATTATTCCGACATTTTATGTGATGTCTCGACTCCCGAAAAAGTTTAAGTGTCGATAAAACAGATATTTGAAAAAATTTATACCCTAGTTATTTTAAGTATCGGTATCTGGTAAGCCTGAGTATACTTCAGCTGCGTGGGTTTGTCTGACGTGAGTGAAAGATTCTACATCAACACACGGTATGCACGTTTTATCATGTGTAGCGTGTTATACCCATAGTTTGAGCTACGTAAGCAAGTTATTCGAAGCCAAGTCCAATTACTTAAGGATTGTATGCGTGGGTAGTTCTGCACTGTACTGTATTGAAAAGCGAAGCTTTAGCCCACGTGCGTAGCCTTTCAGTGCACTGTAGTGGGTTTCCACTTTAAATAAGTTGCCCACGTTTTCTATGAACAATACTATTTTTTGTACTGTTTTTTTAATGTAATATTTTTTTTTATGACATTGAGAAATTTTATATTTGGGTATAATTTTAGTCGAATCTTAAATCGGTTAGTTGTCTACTACTTCTACTTCTATTTCATACTCAAATGACTTCCAAAACCGGCCTCAAAAGGAATATGAGTAGTACCAATGTTAAACATACAATAACATGTTATTTTTTCTTTTTTTTTAATTTTATTATCGAGCTTTGGAGCAGTTACAAATAATATAGTAAATTAGTAGATAACATTAAAAACCACTTAGGTTTGCGTTTATGCCAACTTAGTTGTGTGATATTATGATTATTTATTATTATAAGATTTATATAGAGTTTATATACGTTGCCCTTTATCTTCTTCCCCCTCTATTTCCCATTATTAAGGAATATTATATATTATTTTCATATTTTACAGATTTTTCTGCTTATATACGCCATGTGGAACAAACTCTCCACTATCTCGTGCTCTGTAATCCTGCGTTCCTACAAATATTACTTAGGAGCGTGTATCATAATGTAAAGTGTAGTGAGACCCCAGAGCCTGCAATAAAACTTAACGCTGCCCCACGAATGGATTTAACATGTTGTACGCCTTACGCCAGACTCTAAATTTTACTTTAGCCTATTTAGAAGGGGGGCCACGGATTTTGAACTCCTGGAAGAGATGTATTTCTTAGTGTCATTTCTTAAGAGAGAAAGAGAAAGAAGTGTAAAATATCTGAATAGCAGTTGTCCGGCTTTTTTGGACAATATGCTTAGGTGAATGTTTTTCTCAACTGGGATCGAACTCGGGTTTCGTGACTCTCATGAGCTATTATATTATATTATGGTAAAATACGAAATTTTCTTTTGTATTGCAAAAACATTGTAGCAGATTTTCATTGCCTGAAACGGTTAAAACGATATTTTCTGAAAAATAATTGTATAGTTTTATTGAGTCTATAAACATTTACCGCTACACATTGTCTACGCTGAAGCAGTATGCAAGCTAATAGGTTAGGTACGAGAGGTATTATTAGGAGCATTGGTAATTTTTCATTGGCTATTTTTTTAGGCGATTGCCTATTTTCCTTGCCTTATGATGAAACATAAATTCACCAAGCAAAAACAATAAATTAAAAATAAAAATGTCACATCCAGTATTTATACCTATATCCGCGTCTGTGCCTGATAATGTCAGAGTAGGTTGTTTTATGTTAAGGGAAAAGTTTGGTGTTTGTGAAATATATACGGTAGGTGCGGAATTAGAGCCAGCAAACGTACTGCGCGGTGCTGGCGTGGCTCTGTACTTCAACAGCTGCAGCACTGCCTACTGAAGCTTGTGTTTTTAGGGTTCCGTATCTCAAAGAGAAAAAACGGAACCCATAAGGTAAGGATTGTAAGGATTGCTTTGTTGTCCGTCTGTCTGTAACTCTGTCAAGACCTTTTTCTCTAAAACACGTAAAGGGATTAAGCTGAAATTGTTGTCAAGTACGGAGGTCAGTTACGTCTTGATGCCTTGAAAAAATTACACTTCTTAGTTAACGCAATAAAAAGTTATAGTCATTTATGCACAAATTTTGTATGAAAACGCACTTTTTCGTAAACCTATAGGGTACTTCCCGTTGAACTAGGATTCTGAAATTTGGCAAGAAGTAAGACCTTACTTGAATAAATCAAAAAATTGGTAAATAAGATTTATATTACTGGAACATTATCAACTTACATATGCATGTAGTTCGTTTCATACTAAATGTATGCAAGCACCCGCATATATAAGTTTGTCAACTTGTCGTAGGGAAGTGTAATTTTCTCAACGTCTATTACTTTTGCTCATACCTCCCGTTCCTACGGAACCCTCGGTGTACGAGTCCGACTCGCACTTGGCCTGGTTTTTTTTTACTATTATTGTTTATGGTATAGGGGGTGCAAACGAGTCGGCCGTTGCGGTCTAATTCGGCTGCATGTAAGCATGCAGTGTGGCACTACTTACTGATGTAAAACTATCACCAACGCCCACAGACATCCGCAACAACAGATGTCTAACAGATGAGTTGCAGACTTTTGAGAAAAGAATAACTTAGAGGTACATGCTGATGCAGAAATTTTGTCTCAATACTGGTATGGTAAACGAACTAAGTTCCTTATTGTTTCTTAAATAATTGTATAACGTTTAATGTAAGTTAATAACTTTCTAATTAAAAAATGACAAGTTGCAACGAATTGATTTTACGACGTACATTAATTATATGAATTATGACAGATTCATCGAAAGCATTTGTACCATAATATGACTTACTGACTTACTAAATTCATAAATAATGAAATATATAAAGTAGACTTAACCGCATAGACCTAGGAAGAAGGCTGTAATAATTATTAAAACATAATGTATTGCTACTGATATTAAAAAATAATATTACAAAATTAGTATCAAATGGAGTTTTGCCTAGACAAGTCATGAAAAATACCTGTAACACCTCAAGGCTCAAATTGGGTCCCTTATTACTTCCTATTTACATTAATAACATTTCCAAACTCTGGGAACAACGTCTACTAAGCAAATGAATAAATATGTTAGTGGTAATTGGTATTGCCTTGGATGAATTATAGTAGAGTATTGCCATTGCTGAATTGCTGTCGAGTCGCCAGCACGATTGTAGAGATAGATATCATCCATGTAATGTGGCAACAAAGTTACTAATACGCTGTCTGCTTACCTGTGGTTTGAAACTTTCTGGTTACCTTTTGAAGAGGGAAAGAAAAAGATCAACGCTGACAAAGACACAACACATCTGTGAATGAAATCAAAACTGCGCGTTTACCCACTCACCCTATAAAAAGCTGCTAACAGCGTCTCGTGCACAGAACAAATAAATACCGCTTATGCGGCGCTCGGTTTATAAAATGATCGTACTTTACCACGTGTTGCGGGGGGCGGGGGGGATGCAAATAATGCGCCACGAGAGATGTCTAGGGCTGGCACTCAGCAGTTTTTATAATCTTTTTTGCTCTTTTATATACATTTTACGAGGATTGTCTTGGTTATTATTTTACCAAAACACTCGTCTGTTTTAAATTATCGCTTACTTTTTATTGTTTCGTCATTGAATGTGTTTGTGTGTTTAAATAAAGCTATAGGTACATAAAACAATATATAATTAAATTATAAATAGTTATTTTGTAATATTCACAATATGAAGATATTTTAATTTCATTTCACAATCAAGTATAACAGCACTTTACAAACTTTATAGCTCAATTTCATGGCTGTAAAAACTTAGCAGATACCTACTATACGAACAGGCGTAAATCTACCAGCATAACCAATCTTGATTGATCCAATATTTCGGTGGAAGGCTAGACGTCAATAATGCAGGCAGGTTGTGTATTTTATATACCTATATCCTTTATTTGGCTACCGAGAAGGCTATCTATAAGTTTGATAAATTTAAGGAGTAAAATTAGAAATTCCAAAATCTTAATAACATTTAGTTTGACCCGCACCATGTTTGAACATGTCCACCTCTAGACCAAAAGACAGCCCAAATACAGATTATACCATTATAGACAAACCGAAGTCGTATCTAAGACAATACTCGTACTAGTAAGAGGTACCTTTAGTAAAAGGTAGTGCCACACTGCATGCTTATATGCAGCCGATTGCGTATAAAAATATAAAAGGTGTACCAGGGATTCATAAAGAAACGTTACTTCACCCAATAAAATGCTTGTACATTAGCGCGAATGTCAGGGGGGGGGGAGTAAATGCAAATTAATGAGACGTCCAGGGCTTTCGACTTCCAGTTTTGTATAAATACCATTGATTTAGCTTTTCGTAATGTTGGATCGACCGTTACTTGTGGCGTTCTCTAGGGGAGGCCATTGTCTCATCTGTTGATGATGATGATGGTACAGCTTCTTCAATAACCTGAACAGCGAGACGGATATTAATGATTGAGATGTCACTATATTCGTCTTAATAGCGCGTGTGACTAACATGAAATATACTCAAAGTAGCTAGGTTATGTTAAGATAGGTACACTTTTTCATAAAAAACTAATATAATTACTACTTAGTGGTCTAACTAGTCACTAGTAAGAGGTGACTACACTGCATGCATGAATGCAGCCTCTCGCTTACACGAGACCGGCGTGACAGCTGCGCTGTCGCGTTTCATGCGGTGTGTAAATGTGGTGGCCCATTGAGGTGGGAGGTGAGAGGAGGGCAGCGCACTTGTATAACCTCTATGCGGATGTTTCTGGCCGTCGGTATCATGAAAATGGCTCCGACTGCTCGTTTGCGCTCTTATACCATAAAAAAAAGAAAAAGAAAATTTTGTAGCAGAAGAATAGGATTGTTCGAAACTTCGCATTTATGTCAGAATGGTTTTATGTACGGAGGTAGGTACCTCCGTATGTCAACTGGATTAAGTTACAATGAAATGAAGAAAAAAAAGGAAATATTTTATCAGATGGAATCATGCCACAAATGTTTACTTTTTTCCACATTCTAATTTAACATTCATAAGATCTAAAGCAAGTTTAAAATAAGAAGCCTGTTCTCAGAACTCGTTAATCTATGTGAATTATAGTAACAATTTGCTTGTAAAAGTATCAGGATCAACAACGATATTATACTATTTTCTACATAATTTGAACTAATTTGAACTCAATATTAATTAAATGTTCTTTATCTCTATGCGGACGTCTATGGGCGTCGATTATCATGAAAATGGCTCCAACTGCTCGTTAACCATACCCTAATAAAAAGAATTAAATTATAATAAAATATGAAAACCAACAATTGACAACCCTATTAAATACACAATATCGAGCGGACTAAGCTCTTAGCCTTAGTGTATTACTATCCTTATACGATCCAATTAAGCCTAGACTAGACGATGCAAATCCCCTAACTCGCCTCACTTTTACTCGCCAAGCGGCTGGCAGAAACTAAAATATACCTTGTAGTTACGACGTAGAGTACAAAATGGCGTAGATAGTTTTAACTACTTACGACCTAAGAGATGTTTGCGCTTATTAACATGGAGAAGGTTTCAGTTTGTTCGACAGATATTCCAAATGCAAATATGTCGTTTTTTGATTGTCTCTGGATTGTTCAATATCATCATACTTCGTCTCTTTAGATACAATAAAGTTGTGCTTTTTTATGGTTTAGGGGGGCAAACGAGCAGTCGGAGCCATTTTCAAGACTGCCGACGCCCATGGACATAACTTGACGGCACAGCTGTTACTTTACGCCTGTCTCGTGTAAGCGAGAGGTACCTCCCCGGTCGTGCCGAGCCGATTCGGCTGCATGCAAAAATGCAATGTGGTACTACCTCTTACTAATCGCGACAGCGTCGATTTAGCGACTGCTCCGATGCTCGTTACGCATTCGCGACTAAATCGCCGCGTTCGGCATTTTGAAGTGTGCGGTGGGGTCTGGTCGCTGCATGGATCGCCGCATTCACTTTCTAAAATGCGACTAAATCGCCGATGGTAAAAGTAGCAAGTGTGCTGTGACGCAAGAATTATTTTACTTTACTTTCTGATTGTCTAGTGGTAACACATGCACATTGACACATTTAAAATTTTAGTCTGTAACTTGTATCGCTCGTTCATCATCATCATCATCATCATCATCAGCATCATCAGCCGAAGGTAGTCCACAGCTGGACATAGGCCTCCCCAAAAAGAGCGCCGGTTAATCCAAACTAAATGCAATGTAGCTATAACTGAAAAAATATTCCACTCACCAGAGAAACAGAGTTTAGAAGGAGGTATACACAAACATAATAAACCCACAATAAAGCGCTTCAATCTAAATATTTACGCTCCATTGTTACAAAGTATAACTTGCGTATCAATAAAGCGCTCGACGTGCAGCGCAAACAATCGCTTTATTGTGTAGACGGGGGTAACAATGGCTAAACAAGCCCGCGAAATAGAATAAAAAAAATATAACGGGCGCTCTGTGGAGATCTTTTTCTTTTGAGAAACGGGAAAGAAAAGTATTAAAAGATAGAAAAGTTTTTTCTCTATCTTTTTATTGAGTGAACTGTTGATTATACGTTTTCATTACCGAGCTAGTTTCATTATAGAATGAGGTAATGTCACTGCAGCCGAATTGGGCCAGTACGACCGCGGAGGTACCTCTCGCTTACACGATAGTGGCGTAAAGTGACAGAGGTGCTGTCGCGTTTCGTGGGGTATAAGTGGGTTGAGGCCCATGGAGAGTGAAAGAGGACGCACGTGTATAACCTCTATGCGGAGGTCCATGGGCGAAAATGGCTTTAACTACTCGTTTGTACAGGGAGGCAAACGAGCATTTTTATAACTACCCACGAGAGGTAGGTAAGCAAGAGTTGCCTCGGGGAGGTAGGTCTTGCTAGCAAAATTAGGCTACATACATGCAGCGCTACCTCTTACTAAACACTCAAATAATAAAAAAGGCTAGACCATAATTAAGTGAACATACAAAGTTATTCATTTGTTCCCAAGTAACTTGTACTAACTTAGTAGGTACTAACTTAGTAGCTGCCAAAGTTTCAGTTAAACGAGCAAAGAAGGCTGTATATGACTGCAAATGTGACTTAAGAGACCTCCATCCGAAACTTGGCACCCATTCAGCGGGAAAGTATTAATTAATTTGACTTACGGCATTGATCGACGGGAGAACAAAACCGCTTTGCGACGGTGATGTTAGTGAAATAATAGGTAGAGGCTTTTGATAGTGGTTTCAATTAAAGGTATACTTCATCAAAGCTGAATTTAAAAGAGTGCGTACCACTCTTATTCAGCTTGTTTGAGGATGTGAAGTCGCAAAAAACTACGCATTGGGTTGGAGGAGGCAGCAGATGCTGACCTACATAGGTAACGTTGAGATTCATAAGAGACCAGCCTGTCGTTGAGAGTTTTGTCGCAGATTTATCCGGGACAGATTATGGCCGATTGCTAAGATGCGCAAACACTGGCGCATTATTATATGTGCGCAAAGGGCTCGTCCCTATAAAATTGGGCCACTGTAGCTAAAATTCAACTAGGCCGATTTTATTATTACGTTTTTCGGATGGTTTATGCAATATATAATGTCCCATAAGAAGATAAGTTAGAATAGTGGGCAAGTTAGAATTCAGGGGCCACGTAATACCAGGACTGTGGTTCAATCTACAGTCATCCAACTGAGTGGTCTCCTTTTTGGGCACTTGACTGTTATGCATTGTCCCATACATGTTATGAATGAAGGAAAAAAATAATCTTTATGTTATCTTTTATTTAGTTTATTAGTTTTATTCAGTGTGGTATGTCTTAGAATTAAGTCGTAGGCTAAGTTATCACAATTATTGTATTTTTATTTATATTTTTCTCTTTCTTTTTAAATGGCTTACTTTACGTATAATAGTGTAATATGTGTTTGTACCAAATAAAGATTTTTCTATTTCTATTTCTATTTCTATTTCTAGTGCCATTTTCTGTTGCGTTTAAGCTCCGGTACGCGGCGCGTCTGTCGATCACTCGCTTAACATTTCAAAACTTGTATGTGTTTGTAGAAGTAATGTTTTTGACTTGCAAAAGTTCAACCATTCAGATGAATATCTTGAATTAGACGGATGTCTCGCATTCGGACTCTTAATATATAATTCGTGTGATGTAGCTAATCTAATTCAGTAACTAATATTAAAAAAAAAGTCTATATTTATTTTCTTGATTAATTAATTAATTTGATTTGTTGATTTTGCTAATTAAGTATCTTTTGAATAACTCTATGCTTTTTACTTCCTAACCAAATATACTAATTGTATTAAATATTTTTAAACCGCGAATGGCAGCAGAAATGGGCAGAAATTAACTTGTAAAAAAATATGGTATAGGGAGCAAACCAGCAGTCGGAGCCATTTCCACGACTACCGACGCCCAAAGACTTCCGCCGCATAGAGGCTACACAGATGCGCTGCTCTCTTTCGTCCTCCCACCTCCAAGGGCCACCGACTACTTACACACCGCACGAAACGCGACAGCACAGCTGTCACTTTAAGCCGGTCTCCTGTAAGCGAAAGATACCCGGTCGTGCCGGCCCAATTCAACTACATGCAAGCATGTAGTGTAGCACTACCTCTTCCGAAACTACTCTCTACTTATAATATAACAAAACTCGTTAACTTGTATATTAAACATCGGGTACTGTCCGAAGGTACCATAAAGAGTGTTTGCAACCAGTATGTACGTATGAAGAGAGTTATAAGGTAGAGGGTGTACGGCAAGTGTGTAAGGACCCTAATATGAGGCACTCTGTACTCTCCGGGGGTAGATCGTTAGGAAGCTGGAAGCTGAGAATGTTTGTGTTAAATAAATAATAACTTTGTAGAATATGAAATAACAGGCTGTGCCCCGCGATTTCACCCGCGTTTATTTTCTAAGAAATCCATATAAACTTCAACACTCTATTACCCCTTAGGGGGTTCGGTATGAATCGTGATAAACATGGAATCTGACACAGATTTTCAATCAAACCATGAAATTGATTAACAATTATTAAGTACAGATAAAAAAGACTAAATATTTATAATTAAATGAAAATTTTAAGGATTTACCAAGAAACATTAAAATTCGTTGTTTAATTACAATAAAACAATCTAAACGGATTTTATAGCGATTTATTTAATTCTTTTACAAACCTGACGCAGATGTTTTACAGCAAAAGCAGCAACCATGGTCACCACCGGTGCACTGAAAACTAATAAAACAAGTAACTTAAGACATCATTATTTAATTGATTAAACAGCTCCTGGTTATTGATTACATCAATGACAATTTCATTACTGTGTCCTCTAAATTCAATGAGCGCGTCACGGATTCGAACCGGCACTACATATTTTATACGGGTTAATTGCATTTAGATTAGCATCAAGTGAAATAGTGGAAGCAGCTAAATGTATTACGTTCATTACGCAAGCTGGGGCTTAAATGAGAGTTGGAATTAATTAGTGCATTAGCTGTAGCTTTTTATGAGTCAAGTGTAACTATGAAACCACTTAGCTCGTAATAAATGGTTTATTGTTATTTTTATACATTTATAAACAAATACGGCAGCTATAAACGCTTATTACTTTGAGCCTTATTACTTACACCAGTTAGAGAATATAGGTACATATTATTAACTACTATTTATTATAATAAGGTTAAGTAGGCAAACGAAAAATCGGAGCTTTTGTTACAACTACCGACGCAAATAGTCCTGAGTATCCTACTAATATTATAAATGCGAAAGTTTGTATGTTTGTTTGTTTGTTAGTTTGCTTGTTACTCCTTCACGCAAAAACGGCAAAACCAATTTTCATGAAATTTGGCACACACATAGAGAGTAACTTGCATTAACACATAGCATAGTTTTTATTCCGAAAAAATGTTCTTATGGAATACCATGCCATGATTTTCTATTTTCCACGGGATCGAAATTTACGCGGGTGAAACCGCGGGGCGCAGCTAGTCTACAGTATACAATCATCCACATTTCCTATTCATATTCATTTTATTCCAGCAATTAATTCCATCAACCTTTGTTTTGAGGTTGTACAAATGCATTGATCTCGTTGCTCGTCACCTCCTCTATGGTCTACCGGATACTTACAAAGCGCACGAAACTCGACAGCTGTCTCTTAGTGCATTATCTATGGAGCGAGAGGTACCTCTCCGGTCGCGCCGGCCCAATTTGACTACATTCATGTAGTGCGGCACTACCTCTTACTAATATTATTTTACGCGCAATACAATTTAAATTATATTAGAAGCAATTTCCGCGAGGCAGAGCTAGTCAAGTTATAAATCGCATTACGACGACCCACGCCTGGAAAATTCTAACGAGTTAACGCCTACATGGTTATAGTCCAAGAGACGGTGTCTGGTAGATCTTCCTATATCTACAATGAACTTTTTTTTGTCTAAGCATTAATAGGGTTTTTACGAGAATTCGTACAGTATATTTTTCACAGATTTAAAGTGACGTAAGATACATATGTTTATATCTAAAAAATTAAGAACTGCGAAAGCATAATTAAATTTCTTTTCATTCTCATGATGATGTCTTAATTTTATGAGAGTATTATTCATTACAATAAAACAACTTTAAAGGATATGTATGGTTTACTTTTTTTAATTAATAATTTAAAAAGCCCGACGTTTCATCTAATAAGCACCTCAGCCTTTAACGGCACAAATCAATAATTATAAATCTTCTAGCCCGTTCAATTTAAAATTCGAAGTTGCATAAATTCCCATCAAGCTGAAAATGAGTATAATTATTCAAAACACAATTATATACAAAAGTTTCAAATTCTCCGTCGTTCCCGTACAAGGAAAAATAATTCCTACACAATGACCTCGTGTAATTATTTTTTAACGTCAAAAAAATTGGATTTCCGCGATTTCATTCGAAACCGTAAGTTTTATTGTAAAATTATTTCAGACAAAAATTGTAGATCGTAAAATTATCTTTATAAAATACTTATATATCAATCATCAATATTCATATTTTTTTTCCATTTATGAAATATAACGAAGCAAAACATTGCAAGTATTGTAGAATCCTCTAGTTTATGGTTAGCCATAGAGGGCAGAGACGAACAGTGTGTCCTGAGTCAGGACACGCATGTATAAGTAGGGTAAGATAAAGTAAGGTATCATAACCTGATGGCTTATTTATTTATTTAACTATGGAACATCAATCACGCAATAACTGGCTGGAACGGCTAAATACATCTGCATTTTACAAGAGGGGTAAAACAAAATTTACAATTATAAATGGACTACTGTAGATCTTTTAACGCAACAGCATTGTTTCCTGCTTTTATAACGTAAGCAAGAGGACATTTCTAGCTCAACCTGAAATCTTTCAGATTAAAATCTGGAAGGTGTAAGAGTAACGGGCTCTCGGACTATAAAATTCTGTCCGTGGGATCACTTCACATTCAGGACCTTTGGTTTTATAATTAATGAATAAGTAATAGGGTACTGTATAAATTTAAAATACCATTTGTTAGTAAAGTATATAAATAAATATACCGTGGGTTTATAAATGTTATATATTATTAAGAAGGATATTGAGTGCCTTTGGAAGTTTTTTATATTGTATAAGGGGGCAAACGAGCAGTCATGACTTGCAGCTTAAGGTTATGCAGAGGTGTTGCACTTCTTCCTCCTCACCTCTCCATTGGTCTGGCCATTCTAGGTCGATAGCCCAATTCGGCTACATGTATGCATGCAGCGTAGCACTACCTCTTACTATCTACTTCCACAGGTAGACTTGTCAAGCAGAAAAAGCACGAGGTACGCTCTCCGTACTTTCTTCTCTGCTTGAAGGTGCATTTTAGCGAGCTCAGCGAAGGTTTCATGGAAGAACAGGTACTTCACACCCGACTATATGACTCCTCGCATTGCCCTTATCAATTTAACTTTCTGCCCATTTAGGCATCACTGTATTTTACACGCGTTAAGGGCATTCGTTTCTACAGGGGCTACGTATATTGCAATATACGTAGCCCCTGGCCGGTCCTGGCCCTTCTAGCCGAAATACCTGCAGGATTAATTGGACTGTTTTTGGAGTAGTCTACTCAAGAACCAAACCATATGGATGGTCAGAAGCTAGAAGCTAGAACTATAAAACGTTGATAAAAGCGAGAGGTACTAAAAAAAACTACGTCTACTATGATATATACTCGGGGTGAATGTCACTAGTCAGCCGGCCTCGCGGACAGCTGACAATACAGCGTGTTCGAAGTGAGAAAAAACTTCTAAAAATTCCTGTGGCCTAACTATTGCTCCTATTATCTAATTTTTGTTGTATATCCTGGAAAAGATAAGCTAAGTATGTTGTTTCATTAGTTGCCCCTCAGTTTTATCAACCTTCTATAAGATCATGTTACGCCTGATGGGAAGAGCAACGCGGTGTGTTTGTAATTTATAACATTGCTGTTCCCATCAGCTGTAGCGTGATGTATAGTTTTTCTGCAATGTTGGGCACCTACGGCATATACCTATGGTGGAGTATGGTAAACAACATTGTGGCACAAGAAATTTATATATATTATATTATACTATTTATATATTAGGTATAATATTATGACGACCAGGCTGGCACAGTGGTACAGGGCTCGTATAAGTGGAGCATGTTTTGCCGGGGGTCGCGCCCGTACCGCGCGGTAAAAAAAAAATTATTTCTTAATATTTCTGTTGTCTAGTACTCTTAACACAAGTCCTTGCGGTTCTTAGCACGCGGCTAGGCTAACGTGGTAAGTCCACAGATATTATCATATTATTATTATATTATATAAATTGCTCGGGTCATAAAGTTAGTTACAATACTCCTACGATACGGCCCGACCGATTGTCATAAAATTTTGTGTGCATGCCAAGTAGGTCTGAAAATCGGCTAAATTCCATTTTTCATCTCGATATTTCCACGGGATCGAAACTTACGCGGACGAAACCGCGGGGCGCAGCCAGTATATAATCATCCACATTCCCTATTCATATTCATTTTATTCCAGCAATTAATTCCATCAACCTTTCATATTTCGCAAAACGTTCCACAGAATTAATTTCCCGTACAATAAGTGGAAAGATCAACTTTATATTGTAACAAATAAATAATGACTTGTTTATGTAAATTTCGACCTTAAGTCTGGCGGATTGAGTCGAAATCATTTACAAAACACAATTTGTTTATTTAGGCTGTGTAAATTTTTGACTATTCCATCCTTATATTATACAACCAAATAGATTGTGTTCAAACAACGTCGGAATTCTCATGCATTAATTATATCACAAAATTGTGAAGTAATTTGTGAAGTAAGTGTTTAAGTTTTAACAGGTCTGATGTAGGCCTCAAATTTAGCAAGAGGTAGTGCCCACGCTACATGTATGTAGCCGAATTGGATCTACACTACGGGAAGTACATCTCGATTACACGGTACCGGCGTAGAGTGACAGTTGCGCTGTCGCGTTTTGTGCAGTGTGTAAGCTGGACCATTATAGTGGTAAAAGGAAGTTGCGTCGCATCTTTATAACCTCTATGCTCTATGAAGAAGTCTTCGACTGCTCGATTGCCCCCATATGCTCAACTTTGCTTCTCAAGTTGTATTAGAAAGCAAAAGCAAGATATCTTACACTATTTAGTATAAGCAACAAGACGCCAAAATACAATGCGGTGACAAACCATTATAAATTCTCGCATCCTATAATAGATGACGTAATGTAGTTTAACGTACCTAATAGCAGCGACGCGAATTAATGTCTCAGCACAACGCGGGGCTGTGTTGAACACGATATATTTACGCCATTTCATGATCTGCTCTATAATTCAGGGAATCCCATGTTTTCAGAACGAATTTCGGGCGCTATTCTGAAAGCATTCGATATTCGTTTACAGAATTAATTGATAAATTGTGTAGGTTTTATCTTATTAAAATCGCTGATGATAAATATAAAATGATATTTAAGAATATTTTTTATTAATTATTCCAATTACTCTATTAAGATAATAAATCACAATCACTCATGTTATACAATTAATTTTTATGGAAAACTTTGTGACGGCTATTCTGCAAATCAACCTATACACCAAGATTATATAAGAGATATATTGATTATATTTTTACACTTTTAAGATAAAGTAACTATATTCTTTAAACCATCTAAATAACATATACCTACTCCAAAATTCAATTTACTAAGGAGTTGGAGACAAATAATTATTTAGCTTTCTTTTTTTAATCATCAGTAATACTAAACAACAGCTTAAGTTATACTATAGCAAGCACACCCACACAGATAGTTACCTAAACGACATTTCCCACCAGGGAAACCAGTTATCTATGGTTATCTTTATTTCAGGGGCATCTGTAACTAGCTACAATTGGACACCGAACTCCAACGTGTCAATCAAGTTGTGCGAGACAATAAATCCAAAGGAAACCATATTTTTCACGAGGAAAAAATACTCCAAAGTTCTTCAAAATCAAAATCAAAATATTTTTATTCAAAATAGAATTTAAAAAATTGCTTTTTGAACGTCAAAAATTTCTATCTACCACCGGTTGACAGAGACTGATAATTATAATGAGAATTAAGTTTAAAAATCAGTCCCTAAGTAATACTTTTACTGTTACTTGCTTTAATGGTAATGAGGGAAATTCGCCCTCTGTCTCCTGAGCATTATTTCCTGGTTGTGGGGTCTGCTTTCAGCGTTTTGTCTCTCCACTTTGTACGGTTGGACGGGTCGTCCTCGGAAACATTGCATGTGCTCATATCTTTATTTATGTTCTGTCCATCTAATTTTAGATCTTCCCCATTTTCAGCGTCCATCAATGGACATATCCATCACGACATTTCCGATGACATTAGGTCTTCTCACGTGCACGTACCATCTTAGCCGAATATTCGGACATCGCACGATGTCCGAATATTCCCCCGAAATGGCATTTAAATTTTCATATCCATTCATTGAGAGTATTATTCTGAAACATACCGAGACGGAATCAATATCATTAATACGTTTACCAATAATTATATAAACCACACGTACATTAACAAATATATAATTGACCATTATTGCATATTGACATAGTGTAAAGCAATTATTGTTTTTAGGGTTCCGTACCCTAAAAACTTATGGTAATAACTATGACTTCGCTGTTCGTCTGTCTGTCACCAGGTATCTCATAAACTGTGATAGCTAGAAAGCTGAAATTTTCACAAAATATTATGTTTCCGTTGCGAAATTAAAAAAAATAAAATATTTAGAGGGGTCCCCATACAATAAACGTGTTTGTACATAAACCTTTGTGCGCGAATCCGACTCGCACTTGGGCCGGTTTTTTTAATATTGTGGTTTTGATTGATGCAGGCTGCAGGCAAATCGGGCTCAGAATGAGAATCAGACTATACCGTCGCGTTTCGTACGGTTATTGTGTAGCCGGTAACCAATGAGAAGAGAGGAGAAAAAGAGCGCAATACATCTGCTCAGAAATTGTGCGGATGTCTAAGAGCTTCAAAAAGCTTTTATTGCTTTTTTTTTACTTTTTTTAAATGAGCAGTCGGAGCCATTTTCATGACTACCGACGCCCATAGACATCAGCAAAGAGGCTATACAGATGCACTGCCCTCCTTGCTCTTTCCAACTATAGGTATGAGCCACCGGGTACTTACACACCGCACGAAACGCGACAGCACATTTCTATACACAAAGCCACTAGCTTTGTAACAGACCATTTTATAGGCTACATTTTATATGCTGGGATGGCCTTGCGATAGTTATAACAAGTTTTAACAAATAAAGATTTTATTATTATAAGCATAGTGGTGACGTTTGAGTTTGCCCGACCTGGAATTCAAACGGTTCGGTTCGAATCCCGGATCAGACAAAAATTTTTCATGGAATTTTAAATTTTCTAATAAGAATAAGAATTATTTATTTGCGATACACATAATTTATATGAAATGGAAAAAGAGATTGACCAATGCATAAGAAATGTACATAATCTTATATATCTTATATCTTATCTTATCTTATCTCTTAATTAGTATATAACAGTCCGAAGTTAGCAGTGTTACACCCACGTGCTTTGGAGGGTACGTTAATGGCCGCCGCACACTTATCAACACGGAAAGGGATCGTAAACGCCTCGCCTAGAAAAGCGAAGACGTTCGTTACGTTTCTGTCTTGTCTGCGCAAACACTT
Organism: Calycopis cecrops; assembly: GCA_001625245.1. Taxonomy (NCBI): domain Eukaryota; kingdom Metazoa; phylum Arthropoda; class Insecta; order Lepidoptera; family Lycaenidae; genus Calycopis; species Calycopis cecrops. Next base: position 48,729 of record LUGF01051146.1, on the reverse strand, counting down.
GCGTTTTAATATGTCCTACCAGGCTTGCTCGTCCCTATATACATTGGTCGCCGTAGCTGGAGTTCGGCTAGGACAAATTTATTATTATGTAAGGACATCTTATGCATTGAATTATCGATATCTTGCACAGCCCATCCCTAGCACTTGACGTGACGCGACGGAGCGGCGCACCGAATGAATACTTATTCGAAGAACACTCGTCACACTTATTGTACGCTGATGCTATTTTGAGTTGGGGATCTGGGATACAATCGTACGAGTACCCTTAAATAGGAGTTTACTTCCTGAAATTGTGTTTAAGGCATGTGTGAAAAATATGAGAAGTAAAAGAGGTAGTGCCACGCTGCAAGAATGCGTGTAGCCGAATCGGGCCGGCACGACGGGGGAGGTACCTCTTTGCTTACACGAAATCGGCATAGTGACAGCTGTGCTGTCGCGTTTCGTGCCGTGTGTATATAGATATGTATACAGACACACGAATTTTAATGTTTTATTACATGTATAGATTAATAAAAAAATTGTTAAGAAATCTGTAATATTTCTCTAAATCTTTTCGAATGACTTTTATCTCTCTGAACGCAGCCTTATTTTCTAAAAATCACGTCAAGACGAATTAACATCTCTTTAAAAACGCCTTCGCGGTTCAGAATAATACACTTTTAAAATTGGCCAATGTATCAAGTAGCTGCGCTGTAAATAACATTCATAGTACGACAAATATGCCGACGCGAGCCATCGACATCGGCGCAGGCTGCGCAGATTTATAACTACAACGTAAAGGCCGCGCCGGATAAGTTCCGGATATGGATGGATCCGATCCGTTGATATTATAATCGAATCCACTTTTTCCGATTTAATTGTGGAGCCATTTATGGAATGTCTGGTTTATTGTTTTGTTTTCGTATGTATGGCAGTGTATTTACCCCTTTTTGTTTGGACGCACGGCAGTTGTAAGCCCAAGTTGTTATTGTTGTGACTGGTGACAAAATAAACAGCATGCTTAGAAATAAATTCGATAGTACTTATAAATCTCAACTTTATAAATTCAATATATTTATAAAAACCAAAAAAAAAATATATAAATAATTCAATAAATATCTTCTTTCATTTATTCTGCTTTACGGTGAATATGTGATTTATTCAACTCATCACTCTGAACATTATGTTTATTAGATATATAATTGCGGAAACATATAATTGGTTGTTAGTTGCTAAGTTTTGTTCTAAATTGTAATGCAAACTGTTTGTTTTCCTTAATAAAATAAAATAAAAATAAAATAAAATAAAAAAAACGAAAAAGAGCAAAGATTTCAGATTCTTTTCAACTGGGATCGTCACATTTATTACCTTGCTTATTTTTGAACATACACGACACATTCAAAATGAAGCAATGATTAAAAGTATGTTGTAAATCAGGTAACTAATGTTATGTGGCTACAATCCACACCAATTTAACTTATTGAGATTAAATTTCATGTGGTTTGTTACTCTATACTTAGTATATATTATGTAACAATGTAAGTAATGTATTTAACCTTAATACATTGATTCTTCCTGGTCATTGGAGAGACCAACATTACTTAGATTAAGGGACTTCATGTTCAGTCACATGAATCACATTTTTTTAAAGGCGAGAAACAAGCATTTGAAGCTAGCCAACTCATAAACTACACCGCACAATTGGTATGCATATGTATTCTTCTTTCCTTGCAATGAGACAACGGATCTAGAATCAAAATAGATGTAACTATCAAAAGTTTTGAACTTTCATAAAGGAAGGCAGTTTTAAACCAAAATGCTGTGAACTAGTGTCGCAGCGTCATATTTATTGCAGTCCATTTGGAGCTGGGGAAGTGACACCCGTAACTTCAAATCTATTGCGCGTTGTATATTCATGCAGCCATTTAACCTCCGCAGAACTTGGCGCGAACACAAGACTGATTTATCAACGTTTCGTGACGTTATTGATTATTAAATAGTTCCTAAAATATGTAATACATTTTCATTTAAATCAAAATTGTTTTAATGGTTATCGCATATTTAATAACTAACTGCTAGTTAGAGCAACCGTTTAGTTTCTCATTCGTTTAACAGACTAACTTTAACTGTCATCGTGGTCTTATATGGATTATAACCTAAATGATGTCTTTATGATGTTTGAAGTTACGCGAATATTACTCATTACAATTTTTTTTATGGGGCAAACGAGCAGTCGGAGCCATTTTCATGACTACCGACGCCCACAAACATCCGCATAGCGGCTATACAGATGCGCTGCCCTCCTCTCTCCTCCCACCTCCACGGGCCCCCGGCTACTTACACACCGCACGAAGCGCGACAGCACAGCTGTCACTTTACACCGGTCTCGTGTAAGTGAGAGGTACCTCCCAATTCCCAATTCGGCCCAATTCGTCTGCATGCAAGCATGCAGTGTGGCACTACCTCTTACAAAATACAAAAAACTACTTCAACACATCGTGGTTAATTTAATTATTTTAGAAGCCTGGGTATTCATAAGGTTTACAGCATGGTCACGGGTGGAATGAGATCCTGTTGTCACAAGTTATTAAAAGTACCCGAATATCTTTATATAAAACTCAAACGTGACATAGCCATCTATCAACGCACAGCACAAACCACTGGACGGATCAAGCTGAAATTTGGCATCCAGATAGATGTTATGACGTAGGCATCCGCTAAGGAAGGATTTTTAGAAATTCAACCCCTAAGGGGGTGAATTAGGGTGTTGAAGTTTATATGGGTGAAACCGCGGGACACAGTTAGTCTGTAAATATTTGATTGTTCATATAACGTAAAAAGTGCTTATTACATCTTCTTGTCTGTGACTTCTTACTTCTTGCCAAATCTCTGATTCTAAGTCAACGGGTCCTTTTCGGTTTTAGGTTACGTTTTGACACATTTTTTTTGTATCTTTTGATTGCGTGAACATAGAAATATGTTATTTTCGTGCTTATGTGATTTAATGTAACATCAAAGGTCAGAATTGATCATGAATTTCAGCTTGAGTCTTCCTCGCGTTCTGTAGAAAAAGGCTTCACTGACGTACAACTTTGAACATAAGGTTCCCTTTATCCTTAAGAAATTCGGAACCATAAAAAATATGTAATGCAGAGAGTACATACTATAAACTCTTAAAAATGAACGTCGTTTTCCCGAGTCGGCGATTCAAAAAAAAAGCTCGAAACATTTTTCGCGGTAATTCGGTTTTAATATATAATTTGAGAGGTCATTTCGAAAACGAAACAAAGGGCGACCCTCAAAAACACAACATCAATATTAATTCTTTAGCGAACTTCTCGAAAAACCGTTTACAACTTTTCTAATATCCATACTTATCGAATCGCTCCAACTTTTTCTCTCAGATTTCAACGTTTTGAATAAAATGTGTGTAACATTTATGTGTTCATCATCATTTTTTTCAAGTGTCAGCTGTGCTGTCGTGTTTTGTGCGGTGTGTGAGTAGTCGGTGGCCCAATTTGGAAAAAGGGACGGTGGACGATAACGCATCTGTATAGTCTCTGCGGATATCTATGGGCGCGATACAAAAGAAGAAAAGTATCTTTTCTCTCGTCTTCTATATTTCCTATCAACCACTGATTCCCAAACTGCATGAAATATGACAGCTTAGTCATTTTAGGAGTGAATCCTCATTCTGAGCGAGAGGTACCCCACTCGTGGTCCAACATTGATGCAGCAGGCATTGCAATAACTCTCACTTATTTTTAGGGTTCCGTATCTCAAAGAGAAAAAATGGAACCCTTATAGGATCGCTTTGTTGTCCGTCTGTCTGTACGTCTTTCAAGACCTATTCCTCTAAAACGCGTGAAGAGATTAAGCTGAAATTTTTGTCAAAAACGGAGGTCAGTTACTTCTTGATGCCTTTAAAAAATCACACTTCTAAGTTAACGCAATAAAAAGTTATAGCCAATTATGCACAAATTTTGTATGAAAACGCACTTTTTCGAAAATGTGTAGGGTACTTCCCGTTGAGCTAGAATTCTGAAATTTGGCAAGTAGTAAGACCTTACAGTATACATATAGGAATAAATCTAAAAATTGGTAAATAATATTTATATCACTGGAAAAATCATTACCAACTTATGCATGTAGTTCGTTTCATACTAAATGTATGCAAGCACCCTCATATATAAGTTTGTCAACTTGTCGCAGGGAAGTGTAATTTTCTCAACGTCTATTACTTTTGCTCATACCTCCCGTTCCTACGGAACCCTCGGTGTGCGAGTCCGACTCGCACTTGGCCTGGTTTTTTTTTTACGTAGAAGCAGCCTGATGAAATGTCAAAACTTAATATTCATCAATTAACCCTATAATATACGGACGCCAACTTTCCATCTCCCGTTTGACCCCTTTATGAACAGAAATAAAAACGCCAATCCTGAACCTCTCATACCCGACATTAAATTAGACCTCATAATCCCAAGTCAGAATCTTGACTTGTTATTTGACAAAGAAGACGAGGGCAGCGGCCCTCAAAGGGCGGAGGTCCGAGGCATGAAATATTCAGAAACATTGCACGCTTAAATAAAGTTTCTTTGGTACATTATTTATGTTCCTTCGTACCGGCTCGGGGTTCGGAAATTATGTATTTTTGTGAAGAATTATACGTCGCTTGTCCAATGTTAGTGTGCGTGTGTAGTCGACTGCTTATAGACAGAAGGTTATGTTGTATGAATGTATACATGTATCTATGAATAAATGCATATATTCTACCCTACTAGATGGATATTAATGAAATGAAAATACTCTAGTAGTAATAACGTGGTGTGCAAAGTCCACCGATATTTATTTATATAAAAAAAGAAAAAACTCAACTCGTATAGAGTCCTCCCAAATATAAGACACCAGTATTCAATATGCACTGTAATGGTATTTAGGGGAATGGTATTAAAGCTATTAAGGGGAAGCTTGCATCGGTAATCATCGATAATAAGTAATTGTGTTTTGTAAGAGGTAGTGCCACACTGCATGCTTGCATGCAGCCAAATTGGGCCAGCGCGACCGAGGAGGCCACTTACACAAGACCGGCGTAAAGTGACAGCTGAGCTGACACGTTTCGTGCGGTGTGTAAGTAGCCGGTGGCCCATGGAGGTGGGAGGAGAA
>LUGF01051146.1:26910-42417 GCA_001625245.1 Calycopis cecrops | reverse complement strand
AAGTATAAAATGTCCGCGTCCAAGAGGCCTGGAGCTTAAGATACAGATCTTTATCTAGTTTAGGCTCCAGTCTTCCACAAACATTTCCTTTGTACACTCTTACTATTTCTTTAGCTAAGAAGTATGTACCTGTAATTTGTGGAGGAAAATAAACGATTTATTTATTTATTATTTATTATATGGATTTCTTAGAAATTAACGCGGGTGAAACCGCGGGGCACAACTAGTTAGTAAATATTTGATTGTTCATATAACGCAAAAAGTGCTTATTACATCTTCTTGTCTGTGACTTCTTACTTCTTGCCAAATCTCTAAGTCAACGGGTCCTTTTCGGTTTTAGGTTACGTTTTGACACATTTTTTTTGTATCTTTTGATTGCGTGAACATAGAACTATGTTATTTTCGTGCTTATGTGATTTAATGTAACATCAAAGGTCAGAATTGATCATGAATTTCAGCTTGAGTCTTCCTCGCGTTCTGTAGAAAAAGGCTTCACCGACGTACAACTTTGAACATAAGGTTCCCTTTATCCTTAAGAAATACGGAACCATAAAAAATATGTAATGCAGAGAGTACATACTATAAACTCTTAAAAATTAACGTCGTTTTCCCGAGTCGGCGATTCAAAAAAAAAAGCTCGAAACATTTTTCGCGGTAATTCGGTTTTAATATATAATTTGAGAGGTCATTTCGAAAACGAAACAAAGAGCGACCCTCAAAAACACAACATCAATATTAATTCTTTAGCGAACTTCTCGAAAAACCGTTTACAACTTTTCTAATATCCATACTTATCGAATCGCTCCAACTTTTTCTCTCAGATTTCAACGTTTTGAATAAAATGTGTGTAACATTTATGTGTTCATCATCATTTTTTTCAAGTGACAGCTGTGCTGTCGTGTTTTGTGCGATGAGTGAGTAGTCGGTGGCCCAAGTTGGAAAAAGGGACGGTGGACGATAACGCATCTGTATAGTCTCTGCGGATATCTATGGGCGCGATACAAAAGAAAAAAAGTATCTTTTCTCTCGTCTTCTATATTTCCTATCAACCACTGATTCCCAAACTGCATGAAATATGACAGCTTAGTCATTTTAGGAGTGGTTCCTCATTCTGAGCGAGAGGTACCCCACTCGTGGCCCAATATTGATGCAGCAGGCATTGCAATAAGTCTCACATATTTTTTTACGTAGGAACAGACTGATAAAATGTCAAAATATTCATCACCTTACCCTTTGATACAAGGACGCCAACTTCCCATCTAAGCCCCCGTTTGACCCCTTTACAAACAGAAATAAAAACGCCAATCCTGATCCTCTCATACCCGACATTAAATTAGACCTCATAATCCCAAGTCAGAATCTTGACTTGTTATTTGACAAAGAAGACGAGGGCAGCGGCCCTCAAAGGGCGGAGGTCCGGTGCATGAAACATTCAGAAACATTGCACGCTTAAATAAAGTTTCTTTGGTACATTATTTATGTTCCTTCGTACCGGCTCGGGGTTCGGAAATTATGTATTTTTGTGAAGAATTATATGTCTCTCGTCCAATGTTAGTGTGCGTGTAACCGACTTCTTATAGACAGAAGGTTATGTTGTATGAATGTATACATGTATCTATGAATAAATTCATATGCTCTACCCTACTAGATGGATTTTAATGAAATGAAAATACTCTAGTATTAATAACGTGGTGTGCAAAGTCCACCGATATTTATTTATATAAAAAAAGAAAAAACTCTACTCGTATAGAGTCCTCCCAAATATAAAACACCAGTATTCAATATGCACTGTAATGGTATTTAGGGGAATGTTATTAAAGCTATTAAAGGGAAGCTTGCATCGGTAATCATCGATAATAAGTAATTGTAATGCATGTGTTGCCATCCTTTCGTTTTCGCTTCAATACGCCATCGCAAGCTCCAAAACTAAACGAGTAGTAAAGAGAGTGGTGAGTAGTAAAAAGGGAGTACGAGCACCACTAGTAATAGAATCTTCGCATACAATCGCAATACAAAATGCGACAGAATTTACTCCTCGGACTAGCATTAGTCTAGCCGCTGATGTCGGAATCCACATGTGTGAGTCGCTTGTGCGAACAGGACGGCTTATGTTTGGGGTCTGGAGTGTTACACGGGTCACTCCACAACATTTCCGTTTCGAGTACATTGGGCGGTGTTAATTTGAGTACATATACACGGTTATTTGTAAATTACAAGCAATTTCTGAGATATAGATAGGTAGCAATTTTCACAACAACATTTGGTCTACTTTAGACATATCTTAATATAACGAATAAAAACAAGTGGTGGGAAAAAACCGAAAAAAAGGCCTGCGTTGGTTGAGCTGTGCACGGGTTTGTTTACTTTATCTTGCGTTGTACACGATGCACTTATAACGCTCAGACGAAAAACTTAATTAATATTTATTTTTGTGTGAAAAAATTTAATAACGAAATATGATAATTCGTAGAACAAATTTTGTTGTTAAAAATGCTAGCTATCTATATCTGCGTTTTTCAAATAAATCTGTATAAAGTAGAGTAATCCAGTAGAAAAATACTGGAACTTCTCAATGAATAAAATAAATAAGCAGATCTGTCTGTACGTTATCGTAGCGTTCTAAATCCAGCCAATAAAATTAGCTTGTTCTGTTCGAAGTAATAGTGATGTCCGCTGTCGGTGTAGATGAAATTAAATCGATGTTTCTTTGTTATAGATAGGGGGTTAATCGACTCCATGCTTGAGCATTTGCTCATACACTTTCATCTATAGTTGTTGTATAGCATACAGAATAGACGAACAATCATAGCTACAAATTGCCATGCGCGGTGACAATAACGCAGAACTGTTGTTCTTCTTCACCTTCTAATAGGCCACTGCGCTATTCACCATCATGAATTGTGACAGTATAAACATCACTTTTAGGTGAAATCGCGAAGTGATTAGGAGATAATGCAGTTGCAATGCAGCTTATTTTTTTTTGTAAAATTGTAACTGTACCATGTTTTACAGGTTACAGTTAAAACTATTTTTTAATTATGTACTATCTCTTCAGCAATTTTAACCCTTAACTGGTGTCGTTTGTCGGTGCCTTAACAAACGCAACTGATAATATAGTGGTCGCGCAGCTACCGTAATTATGATTTTTGCTTCTAGCAACCAAATTTTAACTATCTTATTAAATGCTCATAGATGACAAATGATGGGCTCGATTTATTAAATCAATTATTTACTTTAATCCGATTTTTTAATCTTAATACTCCACTTCACTTTTTTGCACGTCAATTCAAAATGAGACCGTAGCTGAATACTCGTCTCCGTGTCAACTGCAGATAAAAACTCAGTTTGTATTATTATATAAAATCGATCTATTAAGTTTACATGGCCTTACTTTCTAAACGGCGGTTTAGGGCATTAGATAGAAAAAATCAATATCTTTTGAAGATTAAATCATAGCAACAGAAACCTTTTCGTCGTCCAACGATTATTGCTAAGACAACCGATCTTCCTTCGACTTCAAGTATTTATTAAAACCGGTTCCACAGTAAGATAAAATGATATGGTTTGTTTAGATTTAATCAATTAAATAAATAAACAAATAAACGTTTATTTTGCAAATGTCCAAATAGATAATAGAACAATAATAACAATCAATATTCAATCAAAGTAGACATTGCAAAATGTATCTCAAGCTCGGCGTTGATTGAATTAAGTAATTGTTGATATATCTATAATAATATTATAAAGAGGGAAGATTTGATTGTGTGTGCGTGTATGTGTGTGTGTGTGTGTGTGTGTATAGGTATTTCGATGATTTCCTGGATGCTTAAAGATACAATTGGATCCGATAGGTAGCGCTGCTGTCGGTATGTCAACTACTAAGCGTCTTGACCGATTAGGTTTAAATTTTGTATGTTAATTTCATTGTTTCACTGACACAAATGTACCATCTTCTATAAAAATAAAAATTTATGTTTGTCTTTATGTGATTTCTAGAATCGTAATGCAAAATGCATTTGAGAATGTCGTTCTGAATGCGCCCACGAAGGTTTCTACATTGGTACGACCAATTTTCGACAGATGGCGTCACTGTCATTCCAATAAATTTTACATCCTGCTATGATAGTCCATGCTGACGTATCTGTTGGTGGCGTAGCGATGCGAACGGTACAGCTTGCGACAGTTGGTTGTTTATGAATCATCATCATCATCGTCATTGTCAGCGTCTATTGGTTCGCTGTTGGACATATTATCCATCCTTCAATGAAAGCCAAGACAGCCGATCTCCTGCTTCTAGCATCTATCACGGACCAGTCACTGCATAGAGAATCGTCTTCACATCTGACGAATGCTCGACCAACACTTCTTCTTAAACGCGTCCTCAATCATATCAAAATTACTGCATATGCATAGTAATAAGGCCGCCTTTGTGGACGTTTACGTATTCAATTGTCCTTGTTTATTGTTAACATTTTTGTATTGTACACAATAAAGAATATTTCATTCATTAATTCATTCAATCTTGTACCTTACTGACCTGGATCGTTCTCTCCACGAGTGCACAAGAAAGGCAAGGATGCTAGAGGAGTGGCGACGGATTGTGAAGCGTGTCACCAACCCTGATGTGACGACTAAGAAGACCTTACTGGCCCACCCTGGTCTTCGGACTATGATTGCTGTGATGTAATCAAAACTAAGAATTGTAAAATATGCGGTATATCTATACTAAAATTATGAAGCTGAAGAGAAAGAGCAGAACAGCTCATACAAAAAAAAATCTTTCAGTTTTAGCTACCTCGTTAATAGAATAAGGCGATAACGATAAAACATGGATCAAACCGCATCGAGCGGCTTTATTATTAATTAGACTTCTTGGATTATTTTTATTTCATTTTATAAGCGCTGTCAATAAATTTTCCGACTAAAACACTAATATAGTTATAGTAATTTCGTTATAGCCTTTTAAAGTACATTTTCTATGCACAGTTCTTGCACGTGAAAGTATGAACGAGAATAAATTCAGCCGAGCTCATAATCTATGCGAGCATGCACGGGCCGTCCCTCACATAAATTATACACTCACTTTAGCACTCACCTTCGTTATGACATTATTCACTTTATATTACGAGTCATTATGTGATTTAATAAGTGTCTCTTGCTAAGAATATTAAAATAATGGACTTTTTAGTGAGTTATAATAAACTTACTATTATATATGTTTATTTAATTGTCATCAGTTCTTATTAATCTAATGCCGAGCATCTACGAATGAATATGAAAGCTGTCAGTCCTTTTCTGGGTTTAAGTTTCCGATTATATGACGATAGAAACTTATTTTTGACTGTGTAGACCATTTTGGTGTATTTTAAAAATATTAAAATAATGGACTTTTTACTGAGATAATATAATAATACATAACTAATCTTTTACATTGTTTTATGATCATCAGTTTTTATCACTACAGCTAAACATAATATTATCCACTAATGAACACCAATTTGGTTGATCGTTTTACACTCTCAAGCTTCGACAAACTTCTTTAATTGAATTTTTTGATTGTATGATTTCTATTATTTTTTATATAATATATTATGTTGCATTACTTCACGACAGTATATAATTATTAATTAAACGACAGTTATCATAGTACTATATAAAATACGTAAAAAGATATTTGTGCTGTTTAAGAGAGGTCGGAAATTCACATAAAAATCGGTGGTACAATACGATGGTAGTTAAGACACTTACGGCTACAACGACATTCATCATTGTTTAAAATTTTCCCAACCCTAGCAGCTCGGATAACCTTGACGTAAAACTTCGCATCCTTCTGCAAGCTATATAACTTCTTATTTGCTTAGATTTGTTTATGTATCGTCAAAATTTGAAATGTCCTGCCGCAGGACATCACACAGATTAACTCAATGAATAATACAAAAGTAAAACCATACTGTCAGTGCGGCCATCTTATAAAAAAATATCGACGTATGTTCCCAATACAAGGAGCTTTATCGGCTAACACTAAATCGAAATTCAACCCTGACGTATTGCTACACATTCTTCCTTAAACTAGATGAATAAATAGTAGTCAGTACTGCTATAATATAAAAATCTATCGACACATGTTCCCAACACTAGCAACTTTATCGGCAAACACCGAATCGACATCCCAGCCCTGACGTATCGCTGCACATCCTTCTTCAGCTGGATGGACTATTTATTCAAGGAATCCGCCGCTTCTTACATTCCCTCAGTAATTTGTGCCTAATACGTTTAGAATTATACATTATTTGTCCCCGTAAGTCTGAGCTTTTGAATCTGAAGGGATTTTAATTTTATTGTCTCGCTTATCTTGAAATGAGTAACCGCTGCGCGTTTTGTGTGGGCATCATCAACTGTAGTGTACACTTGTGACGAGCTCGAGTGGTTCAAGCCCAAAAACTGAACCATTAAGTTGCTACTGACTGAACTATGTATAACTGAACTACATATATATTAAACTGAAATATAATTGAAATTTTCAAATTTATAATATTAAAATTCTAAAGTCAGCAAGTGTGCGTTGTTTTTATAATTGTTTGTGTATTAAATACATGATACAAATTAAAAAAAAACACTGTAATAAGAAAAAAATGTTATTGGAATGTAGTGTCGCTTCATGATGGAAATTTACAAAAATTAATAAAAGTTGAAACAGTAAAAAAAAGTATATAATTTAATCAAGATATCGTAAGAGATCTGATATTCTCCAAACTGCTAGACCGATTCTAACCAAACATAGATTTTATTCCTCAAAAAACTGCCTTTCGAATGAAGATAATCTCATCGAAATCAGCCCAAACATTTGGGAACAATGATGCCACAGATACCGACATCAAAATTATAACCATTTTTGCATCAGGGGATATAAAGATCCCATAAAGCATTAGGCTATGTTTACTCGTGACCACATATCACTTATAACTAGCTGAGTCAGCTCATTTATAAAACATCAGATCAGCTCGACGCTCGCAGATTCGGAGCTTATCGATTGAGACTGCGGCCCGACCGCAACGTCGAGACAGTCGCGCACAGCTCGAGTAACATTTAGCTGTACCTACCGGCGTCACAAGCTATTTGTGCTACGAAAAACGTTGGCACGTAAAAATATCGACAAACAACCGCTACTACAATAGAATACTAACACATTTTCGTTTTTATTTGTCAAGTTATACATAAATGTGTTTTGTCATAAGCTTTGTTTGTTGATCTATACTATCAATACTAGGTAATAATATAAAGCTGAAGAGTTATTTTTTATTTGTTTGTTTGTTTCAACGCAGTAATCTCTGGATCTACTGGTCCTATTTGAAAAACTCTTATAGTATTAGTTAGTCCATTTAGCGAGGAAGGCTATTGGCTACTTTTGAATAGACTACGGTAAAAATACGGATTCACGTAAACGGTGCTGGAGGCGTCTGCTAGTGTTGAATATGACAAATGGTACAAATCAAAGAGATTGTGTTTGATATTGCTACCAAATATCTGTCTTTGTATTCTCTAGTCTTTGTATTTTGTACAATATAACTAGGCTGCTCTATTCAAAATTGAGAGTTGATTTATTTTATTTATTTTTTAATCAACACCCTTAAAACTTCACTACAATTCCATAATTTAAGCGATCCAATATGACCCTTACTCTAGTACTCTCTAGTTTAATGATGTAACTATAATATAGGACATTTTTCATTGCAGGCACGGCGGCGACTGGCCAGTCCCTTCCAGAGGATCGGACTTCTACAAAAGGGTGATCCTGATCCGACTACATAGACTTCGGAACCGTGCGATGGGGTCCGGTTCCCAGAATTACGCCAGAACTGCCTCCAAGTGTGGTCCACGAAATGTTGGTCTATTTCAAGTGAACTGACTTTTTTTTTTTTTTATGATATAGGAGGGCAAACGAGCAGCCGGGGCCATTTTCATGACTACCGACGCCCACAAACATCCGCATAGAGGCTATACAGATGCGTTGCCCTCCTTTCTCCTCCCACCTCCATGGGCCACCGGCTACTTACACACCGCACGAAACGCGACAGCACAGCTGTCAATTTACGCCAGTCTCGTGTAAGCGAGAGGTACCTCCCCGGTCGTGCCGGCCCAATTCGACTGCATGCAAGCATGCAGTGTGGCACTACCTCTTGCAAAAACTTGAAACTTTGACTTGACTGAAAGAAAGAAAGAAAATCATTGCTGTCTGACTGCTCGTATATCCATGAACATAACCGTAAGTAAATTTAGATCGATAGTATGTTATAACCTTGACTGCTGTAACTGCGTTCTTAAAAATAGTCCACGGAACAATCGGTAGTATTAATGGTGTGTGGGTTTGACAAAGCGGCCGGCCGTTCGGTCGCTATCAACTCGAAGCGGTTCACATCTAAATCTGATGTCCGTCAATGATCTAAGTCGATTGATTGCTGGACGGTTCCCGGTGTCGTTACAAAAAATATGACCACGATTTATTTGGCCGGTGGTGCGAGTTACAAGTGCAAGCGGTATTTTGCTCCGTTATAACCTTAAGATGCATGCAGAACCCTCCAATAAAAACGGCTGAAGGCATCCACCGGGATTTAGTCGATGTTTACAACTCGATTTGTCTACTGGTATATTTTTAAGATCTACAAATAAATTATACATATACATCCTTTTAAAGTCAAGAAATACTCACTCATTACTATTTTCAATAAACCTAAATTTTCAATATTTTCTATGTTATGTCAGATGCATTTAATCCCTAAATGAATAACAATATATTAACACTTACATTTTTCAGATAAATGGTTCTGCAAACTAGACGTAGAACTATCTATTAACTTATTAAACGCAAAGGCATTTCCCTAACAATGCTTCCGTTGACAAAGATTTGTTTTAGTGCACACCACAGTGGCAGTGCCACACAGCACTCTTGCATGTAGCCGAATTGGGCCGGCACGACCGGGGAGGTACCTTTCGCTTACACGAGACCGATGGAGAAAGAAGGGCAGCGTAGCCTCTATTCGGGGCGTGGGTAGTCAAGAACATACCTCCGACTGCTCCTTTGCCTCCCTATATAAAAAATTGTTCTAGTTTATTTATATTATAATAAGGCGTAATACTCGTCTACAAAATACGTTGTCCACATACGCTTATTCTATCAACTTGGGCCATGCGCAAAGAAAAAACAGCAAAGGTTTTTACCAATCTCAGGAGGTCGGAGTATTTTATTCGATTACCTGTCACTCGAGTATATTATTGCGATGTCCAACAAACATTGAGGATCCGACTAGATGAATTGATAAGGGTTAAGTGGGGAGACGGGAAATGGGGTAAAAAAGGCCCAGCCCCTAAATTGATGATAGTTATAACTTACCCTGCCGATCATGCATGGGTATTTCTTATAATTTATCCCTAACTATTTTTGGGCTAGCGTAGGTTGAAGGATGAAATTGCAAAACTATACATGTTTGATATTTTCATTTAAAAGAAATTATTCTTTGATTTTTTATAACGTTTCATTAAAATAAGTATATTCTTTGTATTATAAATAAGTAGAAGTAAAATTAGCAATGCATCCGTTAGACTTCTGATGTTACGGATGTCTGTGGGCGTTAGGAATCACTGCACATCAGTTGGCCTAACATCTCGTTTGCCTCCTATGCTATAAAAAAAGTGATGACGAAGACGAGGCGTAACGCAGCATTGCTGTGACATTATGTCTGCTTATTTTTTTGTGAATTTTTATGTATTTTAGTTGTACAAAAAAAGACAGTACTCCCTCGCAGTCACACCGGCCCAGCAATGCATTTTACACACATTACATTGCAGTCAAATCGGCGCGTTAAACTAGGAGGTACATCTTACTCATCTCACTTACCTAGCTTATTTTTTTTGTGGTGGGCTTTGGCCCACCACTCGTTCCCACCGCTGCTACTCTTGTGTCGCCAAGATCGTCAGCGGCACCCACACTTGACCCTTTGCTATGATCGCAGGAAGCCCGAGGGAAAAGCTAAATCTGTCTTGGGACCCGCAACGAATTTAATCAGAAGAAAGTAGAAGGAGTAGGAAGTAATTCCAATTTCCCTTCCCAATCAAAGCGGGAGACATTAGAAGATTGCAGTGACCTAAATAAGCCAAGAAGTAGAGAGAGCAGCCAGGTGAAACCCGGTTACTATGCACCACGGAAATATAAATTAATGAATTGATATGTATACTTTGTTGTTATCAGGGGTATTATGATTCCGTTATAAACTTACCTAGCTTAGGGAGTAATGCTTCCCGAGATGAGCCCGCAACGGCACCCGAACGAGCGGCAACGCTGCAGCTTAATGAGTAGAAGAAGCCGGCTCTCCAGCCCCACATGCCCGCCAGGATATCCCCGATCTGGCGGTATGCCGTAACGCTGCGGAATCCCAGCGAGAAACAAAAGGTGTTTCTCACATGCGATGTGTAAGTAGCCGGCCCATTGATGGGGAGAGGAAGGGGGCAACGCATATGTGTATAAACTATGCGGATGTCCATGGGCGTCATCATGAAAATGGCTCCAACTGCTTGTTTGCCCCCTTGTACTAAAAAAAAAATTTAAATAAAGTGTGTCCGATGATTTGTAGGGATGAAAGAGGGCAACGCACAACCGTACGGATATTAATAATCTGTAGTCACTTACTATAGACACATTCCACGTTGTCTACCGTAAATCAAAACCGTTCCAAATACCAGAATTAATCAAAGTGTCTCAAAACTAAATGAGATTCAATGTTCGTAGCGGTCTTATAACGGATTCCGTTTGTTAGACGCCATAATTTATTCACGCGGATCCCTAATAAAATATGTACGGAACCATTGATAGATGGATCCACTTAGTAAGTTACGTTTTGCCCTTTTTAGGCACAGAAACTTGAGGAGATTACTAAAGTATTTATTGTGTTTGGAGCAATGTATTGTTCGAGTCAGCCCTCGCGGCTTTGAACGAAAGTTATTATTTACTAGAACGTTGCCTTAGAGCAATTAGAATGAACATTTTAATGTCAAACATGCCCTTAATTCAGTTACAATGTGAATTTGTCAATAATTATTCCCTTTTATTTTTATTTAGATACATTTAAATCAAGATACGTCTTTTTTTGCACATCAGCGGCTGGAGTTATCCATCCATCTTCTATCTATTATATATTATATGCCGCAGTACCGAATATATTTAATACTACGATGTTAGTTGTGTTCTTTATTATGTATGTATTATTTGTTGTTGTTTGTACTATCCACTAAGAAAATTATTGTAGTATCTCGAATGCCAAAAGGTTACCTGGAAGATATTGCCACCTAAGCAATAAGGTCGCCTTTTGTGTACATAATCTGAACTATGCATACCTTATAAGATTGTCTGTTTATATAATTGTGTACACAATAAAGAATAATTCATTCATTCATTCATTAATTCGACTTCCTATAATCACTGGAACAAAATTAGTAGTAATGATACTGGCGTAAATTAAGAATTAGTGAATATTAGAAATAGGAAAGGAAGTTGGGTAGGTATAGTCGCATGCACCAAGTAACTACTACTAAGATGTACTCATTTTTCTCAGACAGCTTTTTATTATTAGGAAACTATGCTGAAGGCGAAGGCCGATGCAGCTTCATCTATATGAGAGGCTCGTCATTGGAGACGTGCAATTTGTCTGCAATTTGTGGTCGATAGGGGGGCTGACCCCCCTATTTCCCGCTGATGGGAGAAGGCATCCCGATAACGATTTACAAATAGTTAGGTATGCTATTCTTATCTTGGCCAAGAGGACACCGGGTGTCCTCTTCTCCCCACCTCTGACGGAGGACGGAGCTACTCCCCGTAGCTCACGCGCGGCAGCTAGAAAGTGGCCGACACGATGTCTTGGACCTTGAAGAGCTCTTACGAGCTGTCATCACTGGGGGAACCGGTCCCCGCTTCCACCACGGGCGGGTGGATACGACAGCTTGAAATATGTCTTTTTTATAGAATTAGGGGAAAATGGAGAAGTAGAAGCCATTTTCATGACTACCGACGCCCATAAAAATCCGCATAGCTTATACAGATGCGCTGGCCTCCTTTATCCTTCCACGTATATGGACCACTAGCTACTTACACACTGGTGTAAGCGAGAGGCACCTACTGATTAGATAACGTGCAAGCATGCAACGTGGCACTGTCTCTTATTTTTTAATTATTTGATTAATTTCGGTATTTGGAACACAATTTTGTTTCACGATAGACAACTGCGTGGATTGTGTATATAGCAAGCATAGATTTAGAATTGTTCTCACTACGTGGAAGATATACAAAGCGTGGGAGCGGGAAAAGAAAAGAGACAGTTGATGAAGTACATTTATGAGACCATTATTTTAGCGAGTAAGAGGCCACAGCGACCCGCTTAATCAAAGTCATAAACTATTGATTTTAAGAAAAAAAATATAAAAATATAAATTGTAGGAACTTTTTTCTAGGTTAATTTTGCACATAAAGGTTTCTTTCGTAAAATGCGTCGGAATGGAGATATTCCCAAAAAACTGTTATTGGGCGCCATTTTTTCAAGATACGCGAGCGGCTGAGATACGAGTTGGTAAAGTTGAAATTCGAAAAGCGAAATCCATAAAATAACCCATTTTAAAACTCCCGGAAAACTCTCCAGGTAAACCCTATTTTTTCGACCATCTGACTGGACTAAGAGGAATTCCCAGAAATATTTGACTATTTGTAGTAAGCATTTGGAACAAAAATGCTTTTCTCATACAGGCGTACCATTGTACGCCTCTATGATAAATGCTCTTTCAAAATAAATAAAAAACTGGTTCGCTACCTATGCCGGTATATCTTACTCATATATTTTTAAATCATATCAAATCAATCGTAATTAATTCAATAACTGATTTGATAAAACTAAAGTCATGATACACACAATATATTATTATTTTAGTAAATTAGTTTTAAAATATAAACCTCTTTTTGTTTTGTATAATTTGTCATGGGTATGTCACGTCACTATTGTAATAGAGCGTCAGTCGCCAATATAGAGTCGAGAGCGCTCCTGCAAGGTGGAGTCTTAATTTATAACTAGCTTTTGCCCGCGGCTTCGCACGCGTTAAGAAGTACTATTGATTAGACATAGTTTTTGCGGCTTTACTTTTGTTTAGCGTGTGTAAAAAATTTGGCCCTACCTATTTCACCCCCTTAGGGGTGAAATTTCTAAAAACGCTTAAACACGTTTCTACTCATTTTTAATAAGTAGTTAAAAATAAAGTTTTATGTTACTAACTTAAAAAAGGACGGTCTTTCATACAAACTTTAAACCCCTATTTTACCCCCTTAGGGGTTGCATTTCTAAAAATCCTTTCTTAGCTGATGCCTACGTCATAACATCTACCTGAATGCCAATTTCAGCCCAATCCGTCCGTTTAATAATAAGGGCTTTCATATAAACTTGCAACCCCTGTTTTACCCCCTTAAGGGTAGAATTTCCAAAAACACTTACACACGTATCTACTCATTTTTAATAAGTAGCTTAAAAATAAAGTTTCATGTTTCTAACTTGAAAAGGGACGGTTTTCCATACAAATTTTAAACCCCTATTTCATCCCCTTGGGAGATGAATTTCTAAAAATCCTTAGCGGATGCCTACGTCGTAACATCTACCTGGATGCCAAATTTCAGCTTGATCCGACCAGTGGTTTGGGCTTTGCGTTGATAGATGGCTATGTCACGTTTCAGTTTTTATAATATTATATTGTAGAAGAAAGATAGATATTTGTATCTCAGTATACCCATTTTAATATAATAAAAAACTAAGTTGACTTTAAGTTTAAGGGGGGTTCCCATACAATAAAATAATGTGTTTCTAAGCAATTTTTTTTACTTTATGATGCTAATGATGGTACGGAACCCTTCGTGCGCAAGTCCGACTCGCACTTGGCCGGTTTTTTCTAATACAACCAATATTCTTATTTAAATAGATATTCCTCAAAAGTCAAAATTAAGAAAACCGTAGCTCGTATTTTTGATTCGAAAATAAAAATAAGCCTGTATAGTGTTGCAATTTCATCCTTCAACCTACGCTAACCCAAAAATAGTTACGGATAAATTATAAGAAATACCCATGCATGATCGGCAGGGTAAGTTATAACTATCATCAATTTAGGGGCTGGGCCTTTTTTACCCCATTTCCCGTCTCCCCACTTAACCCTTATCAATTCATCTAGTCGGATCCTCAATGTTTGTTGGACATCGCAATAATATACTCGAGTGACAGGTAATCGAATAAAATACTCCGACCTCCTGAGATTGGTAAAAACCTTTGCTGTTTTTTCTTTGCGCATGGCCCAAGTTGATAGAATAAGCGTTTGTGGACAACGTATTTGTAGACGAGTATTACGCCTTATTATAATATTAATAAACTAGAAGGTTTTTTAATGCTATATGCAGCCAAAGGAGCAGTAGGAGGCATTTTCTTGACTACCGACGCCTAGACATCCGAATAGAGGCTACGCTGCCCTTCTTTCTCATTCCACCGGCCACCGGCTACTTACACACCGAACGAATTGCGACAGCACAGCTGTCAGACCGGTCTCGTGCAAGCGAAAGTTAAGGTAGGTCATGTCGGCCCAAATCCTCTCCTCTTACTAAAACAAATTTTCATCAACGAAAGCTTTGTTAGGGAAACGCTTGTTTGCAGAACGATTTAACTGAAAAATGTAAGTGTTAATCTAGGCTACGCTACCCATCTTTCTCCTTCCACCTCCATAGGCCTCCGGCTACTTACACACCGCACGAATCGCGACAGCACGGCTACACGCAAGCATACAGTGTAGCACTCCCTATTACTAAAACAACCTTTTGTCAACGGAAGCTTTGTTAGGGGAATGCAATTACGTTTAATAAGTTAATAGCTAGTTAAATGAAAATACCCAGTTTATAGAGCGATTGAACTGTGAATCGGAATGAAAATGTGAGTGTTAATCTATTGTTATTCATTTGGCGGTTAAATGCATCTGGCATAACATAGAAAATAATGAAAATTTAGGCTTATTGAAACCAGTAGTGAGTTGAGTATTTCTAGACTTTAAAAGGATGGATATTATGTATACCAGAAGACAAATCGAATTGTAAATAGCGACAAAACCCCTGTGGCTTCATCCGCTTTTATTGAAGGGTCCCGGGTCAGCATGGAAATAGATCAATCAGATCCTAAAGTAGTACCAGACCGACCGTATCGCTTGCGTTTGTAACTCGCACCACCAGCCAAATAAATCGCGGTCATATTTTTTGTAACGACACCAGGAGCCGTCCAGCAATCAATCGACTTAGATTATTGACGGACATCAGATTTAGATGTGAACCGCTTCGAGTTGATAGCGACCAAACGGCCGGCCGCTTTGTCAAACCCACACACCATTAATACTATCGATTGTTCCGTGGACTATTTTTGGGAACGAAGTTACAGCAGTCAAGGTTAAGGCGAACTA